>NDFZ01004962.1:1540-166750 GCA_002192655.3 Mamestra configurata | reverse complement strand
TTACATTAATAAAGTGACTCTACTGTCCATTCGGAAAGGTAGATTCTTATGGAGAAGAACGGACAAGAAACTCCATAGTTACTCTTTTCAAATAATGATTTTACAAAATTTGGTATACAAAAATTAATTTAATATAATGTGAGGACGATGCACCCAGAGTATGCTACTTATAAGAACAAAGTATCACCAGCAGAGGTAAACTTATTAATTTCCTAAAGAAATTTAGGTAAATGGTACTCACATATTTACAAACATTGGAACCATTAATTAAACAACAGTGTGTGAGTCAACAGAAAAATAAAAACACAAAAAAAAAGAAACAGTATATCTATAAAGTTAATACATAAATCAACCAGTTTGACCTTCACCCTTGATTGTCCTATGGAGCAGGACCAGCATGTTTCCATTTACTGTAAGTAAATTAAAATACTTGGCAAATGTCCGTCTTGTAGGAAGATTATATTATCTCATAAAGGTAGCGAGCGTAGTAAATATCATGTAGAGCGAAGCGAATTGATCAAAGGCTTAAATACGAGTTCATCAGCACAACATTACTTTGGAGGCAAATACAACAAAGCAAAGTCAAATATTTTTTTCTAATAAAGATGGAAGTTTAAAAGAAATGGTTTCTACAGCTTTGGAAACTAAGATCTACGATTTTTGGAAAAAACTTTTCTCAAAATGACTAAGTCCCTTCCCTAAGCAGAACTTCTCAATTAATTTGCATGAATTGGAATTTCTTAGCAACATATGCAGAGAATCCAACACGATCCCTTCATTAATACTGCAGCTATTCCCACTCATTACAACAACCCGATATTGATTCCACAACTAGCATGAACACTAATCGCTTCAAACACAGTTGTACACTACAATCGATTCCCTACACTATAATTTTCATACAGCGAATACCGCCTCCACAACTCGGTATAATTAGTGCGAACTATGTGAACTGTGCGAACTGTGTGAATTGTGCCAAGCCACATCACTAGAGCTAAGTCGTAGTGTGGGAACAACGTCACCTGAAGTTATGAACTTTCCCCAAGCGTTAATATGAACCAACTTCCACTGGGAAATTGAATTTTATTAACACTTTGAATATTTTAGTCGATCTTTTTCGTAGGTATATTTTAATTATAGTTGAGACTTGATAATAATTAATTTTAATTTAGTGTCTTTTGTTTGGTTAAATATCTAAAATTATATATTCGAGAATTAATGATAAGTCAGGTTAAAAATACCTAGTAATTTACAATTTAATTTGATAAAACTGTATATTACTTCAGGAAGAAATCTGCTTGGAAATATGAATTAACACTTTTTTAAATTTTATTACAGTGTATATTATATTCCACCGCTATGTCTACAGACAATTTTAACAAGACAAAACGTATACGTACACTGTCATGCAAATTCGGCCCAAGCCTCACACAACCGCCTAACTGCAGTCCTTGTGTGTCAAAATATTTGTACTGGCGTTTCTCAAGTTTGCTTCGATGTGCTACAGTGTGTTTTGAGTGTGTTGAACGGTCGGATAGATCGGGTTGCTAATTGCCTACATACGAAGTCTGAGGTAGATAGGTACCGCACTACCTCCGCCCATATAGGCAATGTAGGTAGCTACATGAACGCTCGAGCAAGTTCAGTAGAGCGACAGGCTGAGTGAACCAATTACGAGAACACTTTTGGTAAGATTTTCTTGTGTTTGTTACTGGTTTGAAAGAAAGGAAAAATAACGAAAGACGCTTGCATTGGATACTTCCAGAGTGAGCAGAGTTGTATCATATTACTGAGACATTTTTCTGGTTATATCATAACTAGTAATGGACGGTCACCCATCTACGAACCAAGTTCGGCAAGCCTCGCTACCTTTTTTTTTTGTTTTTAACGATGGGAAATCATCAAATGACTTCTTCCGACTCTTACTGACTTAAACACATCCGTGTTCCTTCTAAAGCTCTATACGTTCTAGGGCCGCGGTGACTCTTTCGAAAAAATTCCGCAACTCTGGCAGGATTTGGCCTCACTTTACCTTGCAGATATACCTGTGCGCCTGTTAGTTATTACCTATTAATAACAGCCCAGGCCCATACATACATTTCAGCATATTATTGTACCATACCAACAATAACAGCTTCAATATTCGTTTCCATCATCCGTGTACTTAAAAAATCCTTCCATTCCAACGATTTTATGTTCAAGCCGCCCGCCGGCTTCAACAGTTTATTTCCTACTAATTAGCAATTCTTCCCGGCTCCGCAAGTCGGGAATCTCCGAGTCAGTTTCATTTCCGCTGGTACCGTCAATCGCACATCTGTAGTAACATTGACGGCGCCTTTATGTCTTATGACTAAGAGCGGCTTTTGCAGTTCAAGTGTTCAGTGTTGAGGGTACACACTCAGCTTCGTAACGTTCGGCTTTTGAAATGTATTTTTATTGGTTACTTCCCGCGGTTCTATCGGGTGGCTGTGCTTTCCTGAAAGCAATGTTGGAATGAAGTGCAAGGGTTGTATAATTTTTTGTAGGTACTTTAAGATTGCAATTTCCGGGACTGTTACTTTAGATATAAGTAACCTTTTAAAGGTCGTTCTTGAATTTTAACGTGTTTGTATGTTTGCTAGCGTTTGCCTGCGACTTAACAAAGTGTTTTACCCGTAAGGAACTTAGTACTAGTATAAAGGTAACTCAGGTTATCCCTTCCGTGTGCTAAGTTTTAACAAAACCGGTAAACATATCAGACAGACAGTCAGCAAAGTGTCTGTCAATTTCGCATTCATTTTTAGGGTTCCGTACCCAAAAGGTAAACCGGGACCCTATTACAAAGACTCCGCTATCCGTCCGTCCGTCAGTGTGTCTGTCCGTCTGTCACCAGGCTGAATCTCATGAACCGTGATAGTAAGACAGTTGAAATTTTCACAGATGATATAGGTATTTCTGTTGCCGCTATAACAACAAATACTAAAAAAGAATAAAATAAATATTTAAGGGGGCTCCCATGCAACAAACGTGATTTTTGTGCTCATTTTTGCTCGATATTGATAACGGCAATAGGTAGACACTTGAAATATTCACAGATCATTAATAAAAATAAATAATTAAATTAAAATTAAACAAATATTTAAGGGGGGCTCCCATACAACAGACATGATTTTTTTGCTGTTTTTATAGATGGAATGGTACGGAACCCTTCGTGCCCGAGTCCGACTCGCACTTGGCCAGTTTTTATATTGGTATAGAAGTATGTTATTTTTATAAAACGATTTCGTAGTTCTCGTCTATTATAAATACTTAGCAATTAAAATCCGCCCATACCTTGATTTGGCAAAGCTTTATCAAGCATGATTTCTACAAGATATGTTTATTTATTTATTTATATATGCTTAATTGTACACCAAATTAAAAAATACATACAGAAAATTTTAAACTAAAAAACATACAATTGGCGGCCTTATCGCATTCCGCGATCTCTTCCAGGCAACCTGGAATGGATAGAGATAGCCTGGACACGAAACGGGGTTGCACTTGGTGTAAATATGAAATATATATTATATTGTGACGAGGATATCCTTGGCTCCTGGCAGACAAGGTAGCTCTTTGGAAGCGTCTGGCGAAAACAAAGAATTTGAGGAATGTAAAAATATGTTTTGTTTTTAATCTGTGACTCCGGTACCAACGTTCTTTGAAGGCGGACGCCTAATATATTTTAAAGTTCAAATCTCAAATATAGTTTTATTTGATAATAATATCATAGCATGAGTCCACTGGTGTTACAATATTTTTTTTTTTTAAATCACTAATCAAGGCATACCAAAGACATATTTACAATTATAACAAAAAAAAAGCGATCATAGATTTTCAATAGTCTGTGTAAATGTATCCCTTAACAGGTATGTACAACGGTCCATCTACACTGCCTATGGAAAATATGTAACAATAAATGCAAAATATTCTACAAATGCCAACACTTTTCGTACTCCTCACTGTAAATCCAATGCTGTCACATTTCCATTGACGCAAATCAATTTTATTTCTATTTCAAAATGGCGATGTCACAAGAATTTCTTTGGTAAGCAGTGATCGCGGCTTCCCGCGTAGAAAATTGTATTTCTAAATCTTTTACTTAGACGTTTTTGTGATTTTTTGCATGGCTTATTATTCATTTATTCGTTTTTGCGATGATTGGGTGTCAGGTAAAGGATTATTGGCCTATATTTCTTTGGATTTATAAACGAATAAGATGAAGAGACAAAGTGAACCTAAAATAAGAATCCATTTTTTTTCCAGGCTTCGGATACCTATCAATCAAAGACACGATTTATGCAACAAGGAGGTTTTGAAACTGCGTGAAAATAAACACGATTGTAAATAATAACGAATACATAATACAGTTATTTAAAGATAAATAACCTCTTTCTGACCAATTAGGCAATACGAGCTTCGGAATTGACCAGTGGAGTGACCTTTCCCTCAATTCCCTCTCAAAAGTTGCCTTTTCAGACCAACATTTCCGGGATCTCTATTTGAGCAAATAAGGATCGCTCAAGATTGGCCCAGTTAACTATTTTGTATATAATACGGTCAAAGTATCAAGTGTGCTTGGAATCGATAGCGAATAGCTAAGTTTGTTATACAAATCATGCATCGCATTAACTAAGAGTTAGGGAAGTTTATGGTAGGACTACGGAGAGTAGGAACTTTATAAATTATATTATACTAGCTGCGCCCCGCGGTGCTACCCGAGCAGCTAGTATGTATATAAATAGTAGCATATATGTTAATCAAGGGTGTCAGCTTCCTGCATACCAAATTTTATCAAAATTGGTCCAGCTGTTTGCGCGTGAAGAAGTAACAAACATACACACACTCACAAACTTTCGCATGTATCATATTAGTGTGATGTGATAAACCAGTTAGTTTCGGACAGCAAGTATATTTTTATCTCTGCATATGTAAACTACACCACAAGTGCTTATCACTGCCAGGGTTGCGGAATTTGTTCGAAAGATTCACCGCGGCTCTGGAACGCAAAGGGCTTTAGAAGGAACACGGATGGGTTTTAGTCAGAGAGTCTGTCACGCCCTTCCGCTCCACCCAGAGTGGAAGAAGTCATATGATGATTTCCCATCCTTAAAAAGTGCTTATCACTACAATTTCTTTGAAAGTTTTCAATTCACTGCTTATGTGTTAAAATGTGTCTTCTCGACACTGACAATTAAATAGTATAAATTGAAATTGTCAAAATGTTAGTCATTACCATTGATTGTCTGTTTTGCTGACGCATATACTAAAATATGTTTGATTCAGCTTGTTCTGAATTGTTAGTTTTTATAAAAGTAGGTATAATTTGTGAGTTATGATTTATTCGCACGCCCTTCATGTCTGGAGGCTTATTTAGTTTGATTTGATTTTGTTTTATGCCTGAGTTTGTCTGTTTAATTATTAAGTTTTATGTTTTTACGTGTTACCTTTGTTGTATTGTTTTCTTTGTAAGAATACTGACTACTTACATACCTTTGTATAAATGATAGTTCTTATAACTCAACAGACAGATGTGTTGCTGGGGAGTTTGTTGCGCCACTTCTTCTTCCCAGCTAAAACACTAGGAAGTGGTGACGAGCGGGCGTTTTGGGGGACTGTCTTTATGTAGAACTTTGACGTTCAAAAAGTGCTGGCACTCAGCCTACTTTGAATAATGACTTTTTTTTTTTTTTTTTGATTCATCCCAGTAAATTACTACTATAATGTACCAATAACTGTGCCAATAGAGAAACAAGTATGGATTAAAATCTTCTACCAGTGCACTAAAAAAAAAACTGAAAACAAAGGATTTATTTATTTATTATATACTTTATTGTACACCTCATTACAAACATAGTAAAAACGTTTAAAAAAGCAATAAGTGTCAGAAAAGCTCCTTCGCAGCTTTCAAAAATGCAAATTCAATTTGGTGCCTTAACAAATATGTACCCTATTCCTAGTTTAAGCAGTTCCATTGTAGGATTGGAAACCTCGTTGTAGTGAGGGACCCTTGTAGGGGTCCCGGGCTTAGAATGCAATTTCCTTGACAACGGCCCCAAGGCATGGGGACCCTTGCTAAGATTTGAGCGGCCCAAGTGTTTGCTTACACGATTTTTGAAAGAAAATTTTCGTTGTAGATTAAAATGTAGGAAGTTACATTTTTAAATAGAAATATGTATTTTAAAATTAGGTATTCTTTGTGTTTTTGATCTTGTTGGGGTATTCAAAAAGCCATCTCCGATCACCACAGATGGGTAGGTACTGCAATCGGGCCAGAATCAATAGAAGGCTTATTCGCGATTATATAATATAATTATAACTGATTTTGTTTAAATACTTTTACATAAGTATTAAAACGAAATAAAAAAGGTATCTAAAGTACCTACAGAAAAGAAAACAGTTGAAGAACACTTTGATTAAATAGTAAAAAACCGGCAAAGTGCGAGTCGGACTCTCACACGAAAGGTTCCGTAGCATAAACCGAAAAAACACGTTTCTTGTTTCTCCTTAATATTAATTGTATTTAATTTTTATATAATATTTGTTGTAACAGCGGCAATAGAAATACACATTTTGTGAAATTTACAACTGTCTACCTATTACAGTTCTTGAGATACAGCCCGCTGACAGACAGATGGACGGACGAACGGCGGAGGTTAAGGGTTCTGTTAGTTAAGACACTGAAAGGAGACTTGTGTCCCAGGAATGGGAAAAAGGGTTGTTTGAGTTGTTCAGGAAAGGTAACTAAAAATAGTAGAGACTTTTGCCCAGTAGAACAGTGTAGGCTAAAACTAAAAATATCATATTACATAACAAGCTACATAGAAAATTTTAATACTATCATTGAGTCAAAGTATGTCAAAGAAGTTACAGAAAATTAACAGCTTAAAACTGTAGTTATAAACCTATTAAAAGTAACTCACATTACAAAGATGACAGTTTTCAGGCGATTACGTAAATTATAGGAAAATTGACGCGAGTTCTACTTGTGTAACATTTGAATAATTAATGTGACCTATGTTGGATGTCGGACGGAAAAGCGTCCATTGGTGCATATTTTATAACTATGATATTCAGAGAAAATTATTGACACGGGGCAATAAAGGCAAGCTACAGTAATAAGTTTTTAGGCGACTGAACTTAATAGCTGCATTCACATATTTTGAAGAAATTATACTGTCAAGAAGAAAATTGGCAATTTATCCTACGTTTTTTTTATATCCACCGGTCCTGTTTCTAAAAATAAATTAAAAAGTTTTTGGATTAACTGAAAGTTGAGCTCTAGAAAGTCATATATCGCAAAAGCAGCAAAAGAGTGGAACTCTCTGCCTGCGTCTGTGTTTCCGAACGCATACAACCCTAATCTCTTCAAAATTAGAGTGAACAGGCTTCTTCTGGGTAAGCTCGCTCCATCGTCGACTTTGTCTCTGTCATCTATGACCTAGACTAGAGTCAAGAGCAAACCCATATTAAATAAAAAATAAATCTTTTCTTGTTGTTGAAAGAACGGTACGGAAATGAGGTACGTGTCCTTGACAGTCAAAAATCCATCCTGTATGATATCTGGATGAGCTAAACTTTACATAAGTATGTATTTTGTCTAGAACCGGTGTTGGTGTACTAGCTGGCCAAGCGTTTGATACAAGGACAAATCTTTGTGTGATGAGCAAGATCATTTGTTCCGTGTCTGGGTGTAATTTGTCTATAATATGTTTGTATTTAGAAATATATAAGTATGTTTATCAGTTGTCTGGTGGCCATAGCACAGGCTCTGCCTAGTTTGGGATCGGATGACCGTGTGTGAGTTGTCCTAAGATATTATTATACGGTTATGTTATTTCCTTTAAAATGATTAAAATACGCAACCTTTTGGCTCAGAATAAATAAGTGAAAAACGAGCAATTCTGTCTTACAGTTGTAGATACATTTTTTTTGCATCATCGAGTGATGCATAGATACACAATATTTATGCTATTTAAAATCATGCACGGAATACATTTGCTAACAAATTAAATTTTAAAATAATATACCCAGATACCTAATTGCTAGGTCGTGTAAGGCAGAGTAGAGAGAGAGTACATAGATATTATTCTAATTATGTACACCATATAAGTTACACTAAAGGTAGAAGAAGAAAATATAACATAAATACATACATATTCAGCTTGAACTTGCTAAACGCTTAGTTGACATTTGCGTGACCCAAGGGCTGGCTTTTACCTCGGACAGATGATAAACATTGCCATACAACGTGGCAATGCCGCCAGTCTTTTGGGCTCACTTCCCGTCGATAGCGATGCGGATGACTTTCTTGACGCCATATTTTAGTTAGGAGTTTTTATTTTTATTTTAAGTGGATATAGTTAGATTTTAAAATTATTATATATAGATTAGTATTTAAAATATGAAATCCTCTAAAAAGGTTAAATAAATGTATCCTATATTTAGCTGCATCCGGTCAACCTGAAGTCGACACTAAAACAATTGGGCACACTTAGTGGCTCAATTAACTATTTAATTTATTATTAACTTTTGCCCGCGACTTCGTCCGCGTGGAATTCGACTTTGAACTAAAAAACTAATTTTTCAAAAACGCTAGAACATGTGTTTATTTTTAATTTTTATCAAGTGCCTTTAACACAAAGGTCCATGGTTTTATCTTAATAATGACGGACTCCCATACAAACTTTCATCCGCTATTTCAACCCTTTTAAGCCCTTATCTCGCGACAAAATGTAGTCTATGTCCTGCTCCAAGGTCTAATCTATCTCTGTACTAAATTGCATCTAAATCGGTTCAGCGGTTTAAGCGTGAAGACCAGACAGACACACTTTCGTATTTATAATATTACTATGGGACTATGGGCTAGTATGGATACTAAAAGTCTATTTGATAAGAAGTTGGATCGATGTCTACCTACTGTTTTTTTATTACTATTACAATGCCTATTCAAAAGTACATAATAACAATACTCACATGGCCCACAAAGTCTATTCATTGCATTATTTAGGCGTTAAAATAGGTCAGTGTAATAGATGACTCGGCTTTAATAAAAGCAATCATAGATAATGATTTAATTACTTAATAGCTTTTAAAACACTTTCGATAAAATGTAATTTGTTTTAATAGTTCTTTGTTAGTTTTGTGTTTAGCTGGAATAAAGCCTTTTTTGTGGAATGGAAATTGAATTTGGATGATTTTTTTTTGCTAGCAAATTTTACTACTAGCAAGAAAAATACTTAGATACATTGCAACACACAACAGCACAACTTTGAACAACTGAAATGCCGTAAACATTACATATTTAGAAACAATAAATTAAGTAGTTTCGCAAGCTTTCATAATTTTAAAAACAGCAACAACAATTTGAAAATATCAGAAAAAATATGCATGTCTTCAAATCCTCCTGTCATAATGACCTATCGAAAACTGTCAAACCGATCCAAAAGACCGAAAATATTGATCAGTCAGTCCCCCTGGGGTCGATGACCGATGATTACCTTCATTGACGAATGGCTAGGTGTCGGCGAATGAACGAATGAACCAAATAACCGAATAACCGCGTTTACACGTAAATTGGGAAGGGAGTTAGGTCATGTTGGTATAACTCGAACGATAGTGGAGGGTTGAAATATTGACAATTCTCGAAAGTGATTGAGGGTTAAGTTTTGGACGTTGTCCCCGTTGGCTGCCATGCAAATAAACAGTGGTATGGACAATGTTCTACTTAACTATTTTGTTAAATGAAACTGACATGGATAAATGTCATGACGAATAAAAATCCGGCTAAGTGAGAGTCGGACTCTCACACGAAGGGTTCCGTCCCATATACTGAAAAAAAAAACACGTTTTTTGTATTATGTATTATAGCGACAATAGAAATACACACTCTGTGAGAATTTCAACTGTCTACCTTTTACAGTTCTTCAGATACAGCCGGCTGATAGCTAGACGGACGTAGGGACGGACAGCGGAGGCTTAGTAATAGGGTTCCGTGGTTTAATTTTTCCTTCCGACTGTCTCAGCACGAGGACAGTGTTTTTTATTTGACAATTGTTGGTGACTGTAGTTCGATGAAAGGTTGGGTTTGATAGGGAACGAAATCAAGAGTTCAATTAGTGGTATGTTATTAAAACTATGACAATTCAACAAACAAAAGATATGACAAACAACAAGTTCAAATTACGATATATTGCCAAGTAGGGTGATCTTGGGCAACCCGAAGCTAATAGTTAGTAGTTAGTAAGTAAGATCAAATTATTAATTATGCATTTGAATACCTTTGGAAAACTCCTAGATCCGGAACTAGATGTTTCGTTTAAGCGGTCATTGCCATTTTCCGAATATCTCGTCGATAGTACCTAATCTTCGTAGGTACTTAATTATCGTTATTCATTAATAAAAATAATGAGGATTTTGGTTCAGTAAAGTTGCATCTCCGTTTTTTAAATAAGTAATATCAATCAACATCGGTACAACTTAGGTGGGTCAATGCACTCCATAACGTGCCAAAACAAAACACCAATTTTATCTAAACCCACTACATCCATATGGAACCTGTATAGTAACCCTCTCCTAGTCTCGCAATAAAAACAGCGCATCGATTAAATTATACTAAATCTCGCTTGTAATGGAAACATATCAGGTACCTAAATATTGTTCTTAACAGTAAAAAGTTGCATGAAGTCCTCGTCATCCGTGAGTCATTGCCTAGTAGGCAAGCATACTCGATCGTCGACCAAATGATCGCTTATCATCAGGTTAAATTGCGGGCAAACCTAACCCCCAATCTATCTCCCTTCGTTCAATCCATCCAAAGGTTGTCTGGAAGAGATTGCCTTGTGCGATAAGACCGCCCATTGTGCACTTATTTTATGTATGATTGTCCTGTTCTTATTATGAGGTGTACAATAAAGTATATAATAAATAAATAATAAATAAATAACAATAATCAAAATAAAGCTTTCCAATCTCGCTTGTAATGAATATATATAAGGTATCTAGTATTGTTAACAGTAAATAGCCGCTTTAATTTCTAGTATCTAAATTCAATCCATATGAAACCTGCCAAAATAAATCATAACCCTCTCCTAGTCTCGCAATAAAAACAGCGCAACGATTAAATACAATTAAAGCCAGTGAATGCAGTGCGTGTGCAAGTGCGATAGGGTTGTGACGTGATCCGTGAGTGATTGTGCTGGGGGGCGGGCGACGGGTTCAATAGATTGAAGGCATCGGTATTTTGAAGATTTTTTTGATTTAGTCGAGTTAGGGACAGAAAATAAGTTTCGGAAGAGTTGGATATGACGTCTGAAATTGTGCTAAAGGTGATATTGATGATATTTAATTATATTTATCTTGCAAAAAGGTTACCATATTTTTTTGTACATTTAAACTAGATGAAGCCGCTGTTTCCGAACTGTGAAGAAACACCAAAACAAACTCAGAGATCGAAGTCTCAACCCTATTGGAAAAGACTACACAGATTTGAGTGGACTTATCCAGAGAGGTTATGTATGGTGTCGGGCGTAAAGGAATAGCACCATCCCATCACTTACCGTGGGTGTCGTAAGAGATGACTAAGGGACTCGCCAGAGAATGGGCAGCAGCATTCTCTGTGCATTGCAACAGTTACACTGCGATCGCTAACCATGATCCAGAGAGTTTAGCATTTTTAACCGATTTCAAAAAAAGGAGGAGGTTCTCAATTCGTCGGAAACGTTATTTTTTTATTTTATTTATGTACCCCGATTACTCGAAGATGACTGAACCGACTTGATTTTTTTGGTTTTGCTTGAAAGGTAAATACTTTCCAGGTGATCTCATGATCATAAAGTCAGGATCTGATGATGGGATCCTGGAGAAATAGAGAGAACTCTTCAAATTTTATAGGCACACTTGAAGCGATTTGGGTAGTTTTTGGAAGAGTACTTTCTCGGAGAGGTCAAAGTCAAAGTCAAAGTCAATTCATTTATTTCAACTAGACCATTAAAAGGCACTTTTGAACGTCAAATTTACAGTTTAAAATTAAAATATAAGTGACTCTAGTTGTCCATTCGCAAAAAGTAGATTCTTATGGAGAAGAACGGACAAGAAACTCCATAGTTACTCTTTTCCCATTTCAATTTGGTGAAGATCTGATGAAGAACTTCGGAGATAGGCAACGGAACTCCTCAATAAATGATAGCAAATAGACTGGGATTGCTGAAAACTCATGTCTGTCTATTGCTTACACCAGTTGATAACATAACATCACGCCGGTACGCTGTGAAGGACTCATGTGAAGCACTAAAAAGCGCGGAAGTTGGTTGTATTTTTTTGTGAAAAGTTTTTTTTAGATATCCTGTAGGGAAAAATATCAAAGTAAGGACACAACAAATTTGTTAATAGTGTCCAAAATCATACATAAATAAATAATCGGCGTTTTTAATTTTTCCACTGAAGGGGGCAAACATGCTTCCTCTCACTGAGATGAGACAATCAAATCTGTGTCTATCAGCACATCGCTAAACAAAATGAACTGTGTAAAACAAAAACCGATAAGTTTTGATATCAGTCTTTTACCGATATTTTGAGGAACTCGTGGCTAAAGAATATCAGCCGCACGAGTCGATCAAGGTTAAGCAACGCTTGGTCTGTGGATGGGTGACCATATTAACACACCGAATTTCCTCCGTGTCTCGGAAAGCACGTTAAGCCGTTGGTCGTTATGGACTGTCAGATGCCAGTAAATCTGACTCCGTCTAGCCAAGAACCACCGTGTTACCCAGTTAATAGGTTGTGGAGGTCTGGTAGGCAACCGCTCCACGTAAAATACTGGTATTCAGCTGAATGCGGTTTGACTGGAAGCCGACCCCAATATAGTCGGGAATAAGCTATGCAGATGATAATGATGATGACCGATATTTTGTGAAGTCGAGCCAGAATTTGTTGGAATTATTTCACCTTCCAAACACACTTTTCTAAGTTAAGTTCAACGTATTCAATGAAACTACAATGAGTTCACGTAGACTTGAAGGGTTAACTTATGTGATTGTCCTGAAAAGTAACTTTAAACACTGAAATTCGTAAAAAAAATCATGTAACGTCGAGGTGAAAAAAATATTGAGTAAAAATAATGAACGAATCAATCACATGGCCAGCTCAGAATGATTCGATTGAAACTTTATAAATAACAAGCGGATTCGTTCGAGTGGACTGCGTTAACAAGCTCTAGCTTCGGGCAAAATTAAATTATTAATAAAAATCCGATTCACTGGGTTTGTTTCAATAATTATAATTACAAACGGTTTTCAGTAATTTAAGAATTATTGAAAATTGAATTTGAAAAGATTTTTTTTTATAATCGGTGTTTTATAATAAATAATTAAGAGATCATCGGAAAATCTTCAATTAAGTATTCGTATGTATTCCACATCCTTCTTGAACAAATCTTTCACTATTCAAGCTGCTCGTTTGTGAAATGCATTACCCATAGATGTGAGGCGTACACAAACGCTGCCAACGTTTAAAAAATTGGTGAAGGAGCATTACCTCTCACTATAATTTTTCTTCTTCTTTCCCAATTATATATTTGATAATTATCAGTATATTATTTAGTATTGTGTGTATTTTATTATGTCTAATTAATATTTTTTATGATGTTTGTACACTGACCGTCCTAAATCTAACTTCCTTCATTCATCCAAAGGTTGTCTGTAATAGATTGCCCTGTGCGATAAGACCGCCCATTGTACACTTGTTTTTGTAAACGTTTTTGTTGTGTTTATTATGAGGTGTACCTACAATAAAGTATATAATAAATAAGTTAATAATGCTATTTCAAGTCCTAACTGTTTCCTTCGAAAGTAGGTTAAAGTTATATTTCTCTAGTGATACAGCTCTTTTTAATCATGTTTGTAGGATGACAGAAGCTTTTAAAGAAAATTGACAAAAAAGCCATAAGATTGCGAAAAAATCCATTACTCCGAGCATCACAGATTCAATATCAACACTACTTCACAAAAAATTAAGCACACGCAATCGAACTAAGTGTGTCCGCAAACATTGGCTAACACATACTTTTGGATATCAAACATCGTCTAGACAAGACCAATCTACCAAGACCCCTCAACTTTCAACCGGTCACCCCGCAAATGTAACAAAATTTGCAGACACAGAGGGGTGCGGAAGGTCATCGTAAATTGGAGTTTGCAAAGGATAAGGGTGCATCCAGATTAACAGGGAGATCGACAAAGAAATGCAATTAAATGTAAAATAGGGAATGTTTCACACGACTGTTGACACGGCGTGACGAATGGGGCAGATAGGTGTCACTCCATTTCTTTTTAAGTGATTTTTTAGATTTGTTTGCAGCCATTTTGTTGAGCAGTTTATACAGTGTTTTGCCTTTAAAATTAAGGGAGGGAGATTTGTTTACGTCTCAGTTTTATTTGGACATGTTGATGAAGATTTTTAGAGCATTTTTTGTTTCTTTCTTCATTGCGTTATTTTGATCTTCTGATTTTATTTATGAAGTTTCGTAGCTTGAAGGACGCCCGTAGTTTCGCAATTAAGTAGTCAAGCCTCGGTTACTCGCATTATTTTCAATATTCATGTCCAATTTGCTGACGTTACTTCTATCACAGTCAGATAAACACAAAACCTTGTAAAGATTTTGAGTCCAAATTCAGTGGGTTATTTCATAACTTGTTTATTTTTTTTTTTAAATAGAACGACGCTAGAGGGGTAGGCCAGACCATACATAATGCCCAAAAAAAAATTTTCGCATCGTCAGTATCGTGATTTCAAACCTGAATAATGTGGTGAGTTTTTTTTTTTTGCCAACGTTGGGTTTGCCTACCCTTACTGTTGTAGCCTTCTGTACGCCCATGGAGCATACTTCTGATACAGAGTCCCTTCTATGCTAATATTGGTCTCGGCTATCATTTGTAGATCTTGAAAATCATTACGACTTCTTGTCATTATTTCGGGCTTCTGATAACTTCGAAAGCCCAAAATTATGACATGCACTTTTACCAATGGGTAATATGCATGCAATTTTTTTATTTTCTAATTTAAATACGTATTAGCTCTAGTAAACAATTATGAACTAATTTTTAAAATACTTCATCAGCGATGAATTTATAAAGCTTCAAAGATGACAATAAGAAAGAGAAGTCCGATACGAACTCTGACGTCAAATACCATGCTGCCATAGAAAACGGCGCGCGTCTTCGCAAGAGAGACAGATATATTTGTTTATATAGTCATATCTTGTTTGTTTTTCGATCAATTTTGATTCTAATTTCACCGTAACTATTATATTTTTAGATAAACTATATCTTTATCAATTAAATTGAATCGCCTAATGTGTTGCTCAGCGCAAAATTCGAAAAAGGCTGAACCGATTTGGCTAATTATTCTTTTGTTTTGTCGCCAGATTACAGGAAAGGTTTAAAAATATAAAAAAATAGGTAGGTGGGTAGGGACCTCTCTTGTCCGGCCCTGGTTAAATGGGCCCGGCCATGGTCCGGAGCGAGGAGGCTTGGCTTGAAGCAGTCACCTCCTTCTGCGAAGCAGTAATGCTAGCGAAGGACGAAGCGAGCCGAGCGAGGGAAAGACAAAGCCTTCGCCCCAACCGCCGCTACAGTAGAAGACACCCCGGGCGTCGGGAGCCGCAGAGCGATTCCCGGTCACCGTAGGCGCAGACCTGCGAGCGTTGAGTGGCTCGCTGTCCGATCACCACCAGGCCCGGGTCGATGGCACGTTATGTTCCACGCGCGCCTCAGAGAGATGTCAGCATAGAAGACGGGGCCCGCTAGGGCCAGAGCCTGCCAGGGTTGCGGAATTTATTCGAAAGAGTCACCGCGGCCCGGAATGCAAAGGGCTTTAGAAGGAACACGGATGGGATTTAGTGAGTAAGAGTCTGACACGCCCTTCCGCTCCACCCAGAGCGGAAGAAATCATTTGATGATTTCCAATCCTTAAAAAAAAAAGATCCATGTTCGGTAAAAGGTTTATTTTTAAAATAGCAATTCGGTAAAAAGGTTTTATAACAAGCACTGTATCAGTAAAACACGTTGAAATCTGAAACTAAACCAATATTCAGCACGAACATACATGGCGTTAGTCGTTACGTACCGAAAATCATTTTATGACGCAAAATATCGCGCGGACATCCTATAACTCATCATAACTAGTGAGCTCATACCCTAACAGCTATCATATTCTGGACGTAGATAAATAACATCCCTGTCCACCAGATATCGCATCGCAAACGATTACCTATTCATAAAACGGAAAGTTGAAACTCGAGGGAATCCAGTTAGCGGACCGACTGAGCCAAGGAGATTTATGCATTTTAAATTACTGTCGGCGGCGGTTCTAGTGGGACGATGCGGATGCGATACGATGATGAGGTCGGTTTGTAGGTTTTTGTAATTCAAAATGGTATAGAAAAGTTGTATTAAGTCATCATCATTCAATGTTGCCCGATGTTGGGCATAGGCCACGTTTTTGTGCCAATCCATGTAATTAAGGCGTCACGTGATCACGAAGTGAGCTGTCTTTCCATCTTGATTGTATGGATTGACAGCTCACCTCGTGATCACTTCACCCAAGCCTTCATTCACTTCGACATGTTTATAGAATCGACCGGCTGCTGGTTCTACCCACGATTCTGTCCATCTCAATGCCGGACGACTACTATTATTTCTTAAAATTTTTGGATGCCACTCAATCACTGTCTAACTCCAGTCTCATCCATTAAGTTTGAGGAATTTCGATACCGAAAACCTATGTACGTTTCTGGATCACCACTTCATCAATTATCTTTTGGACCTATAAAAATCATTCAGTCTTCTAATAGTTGACGAACGATTCACAGTAATCGAAGAACAAAAAAAATACATGCGGGGCAGTCTTTGGGGACTGCCGATAGAAGTGAAAACTAAGCTAAAGCGTTCGGTGACGAGGACACGAGTTCCATGATTTTTATTCACCGAGTGCTCTACACCCCTAAAGAAATTTTCACTTAAAAAAACTTTTTACCTTGACATGACATTAAATTTACCTCCATGAAACTTCAAGCGTTATGTTGAAAATCCCAAAAAAACAATGACATTACGAAAAATAATAAAACCCTCTCAAAAGCTCATGTCATTTCATAACCCTTTCAGCTTCGTCATGCCAATGTATAAATAAAAGTCGGGAAAAAACGAAAGTCGCAAAAAACAAAGTCGTATAAAGTCGGTTCATATAAAACCGTTCCAGCAGTGGTCAAAGGTCGAAACTTAACATGATAAAGATTAACTTTGATACGATGTTCAAGCCAAGTTAGTGTAAGCTTAAATTAACGACCAACCCGTTGCCAAATAAATCTATGTTTAGGTAAAATATATTTTGAGTTTGTTTTGTTTATTCATGGTTTTTCGTGGGAAATTAGAAGTGGATTAATAATAATTGCTTCTACAAGTGGCGATACTGGGTACTAAACCCAGTCATCACATCACATCTTATTGGCTTGTTAATATATTTTAGAAAATTATAACGGAAGAAGGTGCATTTCCTGTTTTGTTATTAACTACTTTAGTTTTAGATATATGTAAAGCAAAATAGCGTATATATTTATGCATCGGGCATTTTGTTTTAGCACAAGGAAATTAAGTAATCTTCATAGCCGGTTACTAAGGATCCCACTCAAAGTCAAAAGTCAAAGTCGAAAGTTATTTATTTGCGTAAATAAGGTACATAAAGTTCTTAAATAAAATAATTACACATCTCTTATTCTGCCTTCAAGTCCTATGAACGACGCAACTCGGGCCATTCCAGGATAGATTGCCACAGTTTTTAATCCAAGGAAGTCAGTTGTCGATTCTGAAAAGAAGTCACAGGTGACTTCCTTTCAGAATCGACGACTTTAAGACTCCTGCGAAAAGTCATGAGTATGATGACTGAAATATAATACAATTTAAACTCTAGATAACTTTGGGAATTGGCTCATTTGGGTTCAGTAACCATAGACACAAATCAGGGTTGCGTGTTTACATTTTACCTACGCTGCCTCATTATTTGTAGGGTTGATACAAAGGGTGTAACCTCGTGAAATAATTAAAAGGCAAAGTATACAATTTCGGGCACGCATCATAATTTTTTAACTTCATTAGGGCTAACAAGATGAGACGTACTTTTGATGAAATTATTATATTTTTTAACAACATACGTGTATGCCAAAAGGCAACCACAGAGGCTCATTATTTTTTTTTTAAATTGTTGGGAGCTTTTGCTCTTTCGAAGTAAACTAAATTACTTTAGTGTACCTATCTCCTTTGGTAATGAGTTTTTACCGTTTGATAGATATATTTGTCCACGGGCTAGCTTTTCGTAACTTATTTTATAACATTTGGACTAGAAAACATGGACCAGAGTATTCTAGTATCAAACATACAGACCGAGATAAGAATACAACATTATTTATTTATTTATTTTATCACAGGAGAACCAACTGCTATAACAGATGGATAACAATTGTATGAGACATACATAGATGCATTTACAGATTCTCATGGGTAAAAATTATATCACAAAAATAACTTACGTCACTCAAAACTGCTAAGCCAAAATAGAAAGTATTTTGCTGGACACATCTACCGCAAGACAGACGAACAATGGATCAAATGCATAACCTAATGAGTCCCTATTCTTGATATGCGACATCGCGCTGCACCCAAGGATAGATGGAGGTTTGGACTAGACCCCCTCATCAAGGAATTTTATTAAAACAGTTTAGAGGGAGAGCGATTCAAAGTTTTCTATAGAAAGTGAAAAATTACTCTATCTTTCGCACTGAACTCTGTTTCGAAAATGTTCTCAACTAACTGTTTAGACCTATGTAGATATTTTTTTATTTCAATAAACACCGTGCGGAGTAAGCGCTCCTTAAGCAAACCACATTAACGTGGATTTGTATGTGACAAACAGAGACAATGCTCGCATATATTTATCGAACACTACCACAAAACATTACCTCCCGTTATTAGATCCAGCAATAAGCTAATGGTCGTGATGGAAGATGTTCCGCGTAAGGTCAGCGGCACACTGCATCAGTCTTGTCGGAGACGCGTCATCAATCACTGGCCAGTGGACGAGTATGTTTATGTATGCACGTTCTACGAGTACTTACGGCTGAGAAAATCGTGTGGAAGTGGTTTCGAGGGATGTGAGAGGATTTAGGTAGATTTCCTTATACATAAATGCCAGTTTTCTTTGTTACTATTAGTGTGCGTTTGTCCACATTCTCACCTGAAGAAAAACGATGGAGCCCGCTTGCCTAGAAGTGACCTATTGCCTGTTACAAACGATTTGATAGCAATGAAAGTGATGCATTGGTCGTTATATACATATATATATACTATTATTATTACAAGAAGATAGTATGTAGGAGATGATCTCTGGAATAAGGGTTTTTATATTATCCCAGAAATGCGCAGATCCTGTGAGATAAAGAAAGCCCGAGGGAACAAAGCCACGGGAAAAAATAACGATTGCTTAAGGTATATATGTATTTACTTAAAATCCCCGCCCAATACAAGTACAGTCTCCCTACCCAAACTACTATTACAGACTTAATTAAATGAGTTCCTACACAAGGTGCCATTTTAGTCGTCTTAAACCGGCAGCCCAGTTTTTGTTTCTCATCATTATGAACAAATTTTACTATGGGAAACTGAAATCGCGTAATAAATCAGCTGTTCAGTACATTTTATCGAGTTATGCGCACAGAAATGCACTGAACGACTAAAATGTCACCTTTGTACAACAATATTCGATTCTTACTATGTCGAATTACGAGGAAAAAATTGCATCGGAATTTGGGCAAAGACTTTAGTCTTTTAAGGTATTTGCCTTAATTATTTTGTTTCATAAAATCAAGTTTAAATTTCATAAAATCATGAATGCATGTTTAGTCTTTTCAGTTTAATAAAATCATGCATTCATGATTTTATGAAGAGATTACAGAAAAGTTCTTCACTTTCAAAATCTTTAACCTGATTCTGTTTACGAAAAATGCAAAACCTGACTTAATTTAATTTTTCAATGTTTGAAAGTTTACCATGGAAAACTAATCTGAGATTATAAAGAAAACCTTTTCCTTTCGTTTATTTTTATATACTTAAGTCTTGGATATACTTCAAGACTTTAATGTGATAGAAGTCAAACTAAGTAAACAGGTACATTAGTGTGTTATATTATTATGATTGATGGCAACTTGGATCTAAAGCTGTTATATTTGAAAATGGACTAAGTTATAGTAGATATTGAAAGAATCGAATTAAGCTGTAAATTTACTTAAGGTTTTTGAGTACAAATATGGGTATGAATCCGAGCTCGTGGCTAAAGAATATCAGCCGCACGGGTCGATCAAGGTTAAGCAACGCTTGCCAAGGTTAGTCTGTGGATGGGTGACCACCTTAGCTTACCGAGTTTCCTCCGTGCCTCGGAAAGCACGTTAAGCCGTTGGTCCCGGCTGTCATTTGTAGATCTTTGGCAGTCGTTATGGACTGTCAGATGCCAGTAAATCTGACTCCGTCTAGCCAAGAACCACCGTGTTACCCAGTTAATGGGTTGTGGAGGTCTGGTAGGCAACCGCTCCACGTAAAATACTGGTATTCAGCTGAATCCGGTTTGATTGGAAGCCGACACCAATATAGTTGGGAAAAAAGGCTAGGCAGATGATGACATATGTAGGTATCGACACACACAACTTTGAATTAAGTTGTTCTTCAAAAATGAGCATGATGTTGGGGCTGACTCGCTTCTGCAGTGCATCGGGAATGTTTGCGCTGTATCGCACTGATGGCTTCCATACCGTCATCCGCAAGACAACTGTGTCCCTGATCTGCAGAATGCGTGGCAGCTGCAACGGAAATCTGAAGACTATAGCGGAAAGGATCTCTTCTCCGGTGTGGAGATCCTTTATTAAGCCGGTGATTTGAATACGTATCTATGTTTTATTTTAAATTATACTGTATGGATCAAGTTATCTGAAATAAAGAAATTTTATTTTATTTATTTAAAAACCCGGTAAAGTGCGAATCGGAATCGGGCAAAGGGTTACGCGTCCTGTGTTTGTGTCACAGAAAAAAAAATAACAGAATCCGTCCAGCAGCAAATTTGAACGACAGACGGACGGACAAACAAACGAGTGATCCTAATGTATAGGTTTCAGTTTTTTTACATGGACGTTCGGAACCCCAAAGACATAGGTAGGTACATAACTACGCTTTTTTTTGTAAGGTTGGAAATCAACAAATGACTTTTTGTGCTCTGGGTGGAGCGGAAGGGCGTATCAGACTCTTATTGACTCAAACCCATCCGTATTCCTTCTAAAGCCCTTTGCGTTCCAGGGCCGCGGTGACTCTTCTGCAACCCTGGCAAGATAGGTAAGCATCGACATATATATGGTTCTGCAAGAACTTTGGTCACCATACCTACAGATACGCTACAATAAGAGTAATTTCTGTAAAATAAAAGCAGTTTTATCAGACATGCTTCTAAAATGCATTAGCTTTTAATCATGGCCCTTTAATCCAACAATATTGCAATAAATTGCACCATAATGAGATTACTTCTACAAAGAGGTTCACGGAAAATCTTTAGAACATAAAAAATAAAATTAAAGGTGTACATTCAGAGTGAAAGTGATTTTGTAAAGGGGAGGTTGCACCCTCGGCCTCGTCTGCAAGGGATGATATTACGCAAAAAGTAAGCACAGGTTGCATAGCTGGGAAAGGAATAACGTGGATCGTAGTCTCCCTAGTTCGTAATAAAACGTTAAAATTTTATTTTAAATTTTATGTCTATTTATTGTACACCTACCACAGTATAGTCTTTATAAACCAAAGGTAGACTGGTAGAGATTGAGTTGATGCATTAAGTCTGCCCATGTACCACTAGTACGACTATCGCACATAAAGTTTAGATAAATATTTAAAGATTTAAAGAAAACGGTTATTTGAAGTGTATTTCCCAGTACTTTCAATGAGAGCGAAAAGTCAAAACGTTCTTCTTTTGTTTGCGATAACGTTTGTGTTCAGAGGCCTTAGTGCGAGTGATACCTCTCGCTAACGTAAACGTCAATTTGTATTGAAATTGGATTGTCGCTGTCTGGTTCCAATAACTGAAAACCCATTTTTTCCTGAACAAATTGACATAATGTTTACTTCAACGAGATTTTGACAAGTTTCTTAACATGGGTTGTCGCTGGAATTTTATTACGTCATTTATTTACGAAATTAATTTTTTGAAGTATGATTTGAGTATGAAATAGGTGGTATCAAAATGAAGTAAAAATAAATTAAATTATCCATATCAGCCGTGTTATTATGTGAACTTTGACTGAAGTCAGTTCATGAAATAAAAGTATGTCTCCGTTGAGATTGGTTGCCATAACGGAATCAGCCAGGAGGACTAATAATGCTAAATTTTATCAAATTTTCAAGCAAAGTCAGAATTTGAGAAATACTTAACTTCACATATTAAATTCAGAAACCGATCCTGTCGCCTTATTATTTTTTGCAGATCTTACAAGTCTCATCCTGCCTACTCTTTCGCCAAGTTCTCAGTATCGCGGCTAGAATGACAGTTTGATTCACTTAGCTCGCGTTACACGGTATAAACGCGCCATCAACCACTGTGGGGTGAGCAGTGTTACCTCAGGGTTGCTTTATACCGCGGGATGCCAGATTGTTGTTTTTTTTTATTGTTTTTGAAGTGTTTGAAGTTTGCATTCGATTTTTAAATGTTGTTGTATTGATTATTGTTGTGTTTTTTGATAATAATATTCAATTTTCAGGGTCCGGTGAAATAACACGTTACTGTTGAGAGAGTCAAAAATGGGAGAGGAAACAAAAAAGTTTTTGCTCAGAAATTCTTGAAGAGTTTTGAATAATGGGAATATTTTATCAATTTCGGTTTCCGTTTTCCTAATTTTAAGTCGTTTTACAATGTTCGTGTAGTTCATTAAGTTTAATAATTTAAAGTAGCGAAAAATATGTTGACCCCACCAGCAAAGAGCAAACTCAGAACCATTAAATTCTGGTACTTTTACTCAGATGACGATACCTCTCGAAATTGTTCGAATTTTTCCAAAATTCCGTAGTATCAGTTACGTAAACCGGTTTCCCTCATATCCTTTTAAAATGCATGAAAACCAGCTAAAAAGCTCATCTATTTACCGCGACCCACACACGTATAAAGAAACTTAAAGCCCCGCTTTGCATACTTTGGTGCCAATATTGGCGCCAGAGTGTGGCGCGCGCCCACCACACGCGGTTTCGCAATTTCGGACTAACAGTCCGCGCTGTCCGCAGGCGACGACAGGGCACGGATTATGTATGTAGAGGATATTGCTATGGGATTTTAAAGCATACGTAAAAAGTGCCTTTTTACCACCATTCAATAAAATTTTGCATGATGACTTCACATTGTAATTGTAAGTATTGAATAGTTATATTCAATACTTACAATTACAATGTGAAGTCATCATGCAAAATTCGCGAACGTCACGTAAATCGTACCTATTTTTGTGAAATTACTAAGCTCAGACTTCACAAGTGTCAACAATTTCCATTTGAGTCGACCAAAACAAACGAAAATGACTTTTCTTCATTCCACATTCAGTTAGTTTTGAGATGAAAAATTATGCATTTACAAATTATTAAAACAAAAGTGTCAAATATTCTACGCAAAAAAGAAAAATACATAGTTTCACATTAAACAAGCATCGAAAACTACTCGAGTCCAGGTAAAAACACTTTCCCAACACTATCCATGAAAGTTGCACTCACATTTCATCACACTGAGAAATGTCTATCCCAATTTCCATCGGCCATCCCCACACGTAATAGCCCCCGTCAGCTTGTCCGCAGGCGTGGATATCTGAAATCTGTCGGCCGTAAAATCCTTTGGCTTAAATCGCTTTAAAGCGCTTAAGCATCGCCTCATCACGCTGAACGGTCCCAACATAGCATTTATTTGTTGTTCTTTTTGTTAATACATACCGATTTTAATTTCTATTCTGAGGTCACTTTGACGAAGAAAGGGAGAATTGTTGTTTTCTTATTAACTTTTTTACTGTCTACGTTGTTTAGCTCCTTGTTTGTAGGTAGATACTTTGTTCATTACTACTATACCAAGTAGGTACTATACAAGACACCGGAAGGTAGTAAAATTCTATCAATGACAATACTAGTCAAAATGTATGGAGTTGACAAGCGCCACTTTAAGCTTTGTCTAGAAGTTTAAAAAGGGATAGAACCTTTGTGGCATAGCCACCCGTCGCCATTTTGATTTTTTTACTCGCTTCAATACCAATTTCAAAATGGCGGCGCACAATCAAAGGGGTATTTATGGGTAGAGAATACTTAAATAAACAAAACATGTTGGCAACATAGTGCCCTAAAGTGTCACGTTGTCGAGATATTTTGAGGTAAAGTCGCCATTTGCGAACAATGACCATTAAATTTATTAGTTTTGTTCTTATATGCATTTTGTTATTATATTACAATAATAGTTTCCTGCTTATTATTTAATAAATACAACCCACAAAAAGTGAAATTTAGCTGTTATCGAAAGATTTTTAAGTGTCTTGCCAAAGGGTATTGTGTTACTCAGTTAGCAGTCGCTCCGTTTAAAATACTGGTACTTATTATGCTCCATCCAGTTAGACTGGAAGCCTTCATCAACATAATTATATGGGCAAAGGCAGGCAATTTAAACAAGCAACCAAAAGATTTTATCAAAAAAAAAACACAATGTTTATGGTGTATTCCTAGTACCTATGTTATTAATTCATCCTTCATTAAATCCTGCTATACTTAGCGCGACAGTTCGCAGAATCAATCGGCTGGAAATCCAGCGTAATCCCGCCGTTTGTTAAGAGAACTGATTTGAGTGATCACTTATTTGCTTCATTTGGTTCACTCGTTCAATCTCTTTGTTATGATATCGATTTATTTATACCTGTCTGCAGTTTGTTTTGCCAACCGAATTATTCATATCTATAAATCTTTATAATTTAATATGAATGGATTAATGCCCGGTTTCTGAGGTTTTTATCGGTCGTTTATCTGTCCGTTAACGCTATTTGTAATAACGCCATTGGTTAGTTAGTGGTGAACGGACAGATAAACGACTCATAAAGTACCTCAGAAACCGGGTATAAGTCTACTCAGATAACCCTTCCAGAAGCTAGAACGATGACCTGATGAAATCCTTGGAAATCCTCTGGATACGAGAAGCACAGAACCGGTCGATGTGGGGAGACGTGTGGTTGGACAGTGGACGTCTATCGAAAAGAAAAAGAAGGTACAATATAAGTCATAAGGATTTAGTTTAGGCATTTGAACAATTGAAAGAAAATATTATAAGAATCAAAATTGAAATGGAAATACAGAACCATGCGTCAAAATATTTTTACAAAAAACTCGTAATGAATCACCGAATTCTGCTTTAATGGTTAAATTCTATTTCATTCACAAAACCCATTATCAAAGAGACAGATAGCCATATTTACAAAATACCTAGTTTATGAACAATTCAGACATACAGACCGCAGAGAGGGGGCATCCCGCAACACACGTCGAGTGCCATGGACTTGCGGTTTAAAACAATTCCCGCTCTAATTTGATTATATCCTGTACAGCTATTCACCAGTATGGTGATCATTAATTAGTTATCAAATAGATAGTTGGAAGAGCAGAATACCAGGAGTCAGTCAGGCCGTGCAAGGAAGAGACAAGGCCTTCGCCTCAACCCCCGCTACAGAAGAAGACGCCCCGGGCGTCGGGAGTCGCAGGGCGATCCCCGGCCACCGTAGGAGCGGGCCTGCGGACGCCGAGCGTTTGAAGGCTCGCTGTCCGATCACCACCGGGTCCGGGTCGATATCGCGTTGTGTTCCACACGCGCCTCAAAGAGATGTCAGCATAGGAGACGGGGCCCGGTAAGGCTGGAGCCTGCCAGGGTTTTTTTCGAAAGAGTCATCACGGGTCTGGAACGCAAAGGGCTTTGTAATGAACATGTTAACAAGAAAGAAAAGAAAGAAAACTGAATTTATTGGCACAATATAAAAATAAAGTAAAGTAAGAGTAAGAGTCTGACACGCCCCTCCGCTCCACCCAGAGTGGTAGAAGTCATTTGATGGTATGATAGACTTTGACTGAAGTCGATTGGTTTTGGACTAAGTATATGACAATTTTAACCGCTGCTAAAGGGTCACTTTGTCCAGGCCTTCAAGATCCATCTTGTTTACAGTGTGACTTTAGTGTCTCCTTACTTGCGTCTGGTCGAAGGCGATTTGTGTCTCACGCGTCTCTAAGAGATGTCAGCATAGTAGATGGAGCCCGCTAGGTCCAAAGCCTGGCAGGGTTGCGGAATTTGTTCGAAAGACTCACCGCGGCCCTGGAACGCAAAGGGCATTAGGAGGAACACAGGTGGGTTTTAGTAAGTAAGATTTTGACACTCTGACTCTCTGACCACTCCACCCGGAGCGGAAGGAGTAATTTGATGATTTTCCAACAAAAAGAAGCCTAATAAGTTGGCGTTTTAGGTCTTGATCTTCATCAATAAGTGGGGAGAAGCTAGTACTTAGTTTAATAGCTCGTCAGAAATAAAATTAATGACTGCCTATGGTTAATTATTCTTTGTAGGTACGTGAAAACTTTTTCCCGCGACTTCGTACGCGCATATCCCGATTTGCGTGTTCCCGTAAAGCAAGCTCATGAATGTGGCTATCATATACAAAGAATTGTCCAAATCCGACTGGTTTTTCCAGAGATTAGTACGTTCTAGCAAACTATTCAGCTTCATTATATTAGTATTATGATAGCTTACATTATTTAACACAATTCCCCAGAGTAGTTTTCAAACAAAATGTTGTCGTGCTCAAAGTTTTTCCAAAAACAAGCTAGCTACTTACTAATAAACTCAACTAGCGAGCTCTTAAGTAACTGCAAGTGTTTCCCAAAATTCCCGATACAGCGAAATAAGCCCATTAGAATAAGCCCTCAAAGTTTACTATAAGATGGGAACTCCTTCCACTTCAACGTAAAGTAATTACTAAGTTAAGAAATTCTATGCGAACTGATAGTTGAAGAGTTACAAGCACTTAGTGAATTTATGTTAGACTTGCTTTTGCACGCGGCTACGCTCCCTTGGCGTATTCCACAAAAACTGTATTTTTTGGCAATACGAAGGAATCTATGACTTTATAATAAAAGTTTATTTGGAACAACTCAAGTTTACACATTACACATGAAAAACGAAGATAGCTACAAAAGTAAAATACTGTGGCGCAGCTATCAACGCCCAATAGTTAAATTTTAAATTACGGATGACAAAAGGAAAGCAAAACAACAAAAAATATTGTTCACTAGGTATGTGGTCATTATAATGTACCTATATATGTATGTAAAGTGGAGGTGGGGATGAGGTGTGTAACGGTGTTTGTTCGTGTCCTATATCCTCGTAGAAGTATGTAGTACCCATATTTCGCTGTGAGAGAGAGACGGGACTATACAGGACTAAGAACTCTATATCTTTCTCTTTACCAACAACAAACTGAAGTTTGGACTATACGCTAGTCCAAACTTCAGTCGTCTAAAATTATGTCATGGAAACGTTGAAATTTTAGACCAAAAGATTTTGCGTATGCTCATACATTATCATCAGATCATCCGAAAGACGTCCACTGCTGGACATAGGCCTCCCCCAAAGGGGCCATGGTTTGCTGTGTAGCTGTGTGTAGCTGTTGCAATGCACAGAGAATGCTGCTGACCATTCTCTGGTGAGTCCCTTAGTAGCCTCTTACGACTCCCACGGGAAGTGATGGAATGGTGCTATTCTTTCACGTCCGACACCATACAGAATAGAAGTTTAATTAAAATCGGTACATTTATTTCCAAAGTACCTATAGGACTTGAAAGTTTGTATGAAATTCCATGAGGAGTTTTTTTTTTGTTGTAAGTATGGGAAATCATAAAATGTCTTCTTCCGCTCTGGGCGGAGGGGAAGGGCGTGTCAGACTCTTACTGACTAAAACCCATCCGTGTTCCTTCTAAAGCCCTTTGCGTTCCACTGCCGCGGTGACTCTTTCGAACAAATTCCGCAACCCTGCCAGGTCTTAAAGCGAGATTGATAGAACAAACATAAAAATCCACAAATCCCCGATTATATTAGTTGGAGTAGGATTTAAGTAAGCAACCACGAAGGGAAATTTCTCTAAGGAAATGCATTAAACTATTATGTAAGTTTGTAATTGTTAGTAATAAAGTTGTCTTGATGATGGAGGTGAATTTGAAGTGGTAATTACTTTGCTGGTATGTCGAGTTGAGGTTCTGTTTGAGATTCAACTTGCCTTTCTGTTTTGTTACAGTTTCACTATCTTGAATGGGTTATTAGAGAAATTGTTTATGTCTCTGTAAATTAAATATTAGTAAACTAGTAGTAGTTTTAAAAAATACTGTGATTTTTCTTCTTCAACTTTGAAGGTACAGCCATTTTATGGTTTTAGCTTCTGATGGTTCATGTTAAATTTTTTAAGGGCTGATTTTTCGTAGTGAAATATTTTTAATTGAAGAATAAATATTGTTGTTTGACTTATTTTCCATGCAAAAACTGCCAAGCCGCCATTTTTATGTTACTCAGGTCTTCGAAGAAACAGCCAGTATATGGGTTTAGCTGCTCCCTTCCCACCGTTCTTTGGCCCTTCATGGAACCTGCGTGAAACATGCAATTTTTTGCGTGAGGTAAAAAAATTGTGTTAACCTTCTATTTTACGACAAAAACACAAAAAAGATAAAATAACTTTGATTTCGGAAGTCAGTGTTAAAGTACAAGAAACAACCAAAAACACCGACTTTTTTTTTAGTGAGTTGATAAGTTGTGTTCTAATATTGTAATTTTTGTGCGTAATTTTTGGCGGAATAAACGTGTTTTATTTTTTCTTTATAGAAAATAGTTTATGTTCAGTACAACCGATCACGTCACACAATCTGGTCATGTGATCTCATACCCATCTAAATAAATCTACAACTCCGTATCCGATCACATAGACCCATCTACAAACTATGCGAAAGTCATCCGCAAACACGCGCGTCCTATTTTCGTATCGAGGCGAATATTCGGCGATTGCAAGCTATTTGAATAGAGTTAACCCTCTTCCGGGCCGTGATGGAGCGATGATTGATTCCTGTTTACTCAGGGGGTGGGCTGCAATTTAATATCTTATTGTTAATCGCGGGTTCCGTAGTGTTGACTCAGTGGAAACATAGGGGAAGGAGGTTGGGGAAGGTGGGCGGGAACCCCAAAAAAAAAAACAAATTTCTATTACATAACACAAGTTAAATAATCTGTTACTCGAAGAATGATCAAAAATTAATGCGACAATACACCGGCCTTATCAAGGTTATAAATTAACAAGAAAAAAAAATGGAACATAAAAGTGTTATTTTTAACCTATTTACAAAATAGATAAATATCATATTTAGAAAGAAACAAGAAAGCATTTGTTTGACGACAGTCGATTAGGTAGAAACACACATAAACAGAATAAAAAAGTGTCAGTAAAAAAAAAACCTATTGTGCCTCACGGCTGCAATCATAATTCATCATCACTATCATCATTTCAGCCGACAGACGTCCAATCATAGAGACTATTATAAACTCTTTACGTCCAATACCGAACACAGGCCTCTCCCAAGTCTCGTTGCATCGACTAGTACAGCAGTGTAATTCTGTAAACTGTCATTCCCTCTTAATAACATGGATTGACAGGTCACTTCGTGATCACTTCACCCAAGCCTTCACTTCGACCGGTTTATAGCCGGTCGATTCTGTAAACATGTCGAAGTGAAGGCATGGCTGAGGTGATCACGAGGTGTGCTGTCAATCCATATACTTATTCAAGATGGTATGACAACTCACTTCGTGATCACGTGACATCTTTATTATATGGAGTGACAGCTCACCTCGTGATCACTTCCTCCAAGCCTTCACTTCGACATGTTTACAAAATCGACTGGCTGAATTGCACTGCTGCCAGCTGCTGCCATAATATTATTGAGATGAACGAAGCAACTTTAAGTGTTATTTAAAAAAGTTTTTTTAGCTACCCGCAACACAAATTGCTTGTATATACAGCAATACATCATGGTAAATATTGCAATTCACAAAACAAATAGTGAAGACATCATTTTAAATCAGTAAAAATAAATTTTAATGAAAGGTCAACATTTTACTTGTATTTTAAATATAGAGGAACTATTTTTGTTTATTTTAGGAAAGTCAAACAGTGGTTTTTCACATTCGTCTGTGCTGAAAAACGCGAAACCTTTTTATTTTTTTGTTGCGTGCATTGAAATTCAATATCCATTCGTAGTTTTGTACTCTGTTATTTTTCGTTCCCATTTTATTTTTAAATACCGGGGAGGAAAGAGTAATTATAAGAATTGGGCTTTGTTAGCGACGGAACGATTTGAACAAAATGTAGTTGTGTAAAATGATTGTTATGGTGTACGCTTTGTTGAATAGCGTGATTTCAATATTCTTTTAATTAAGCTTCTATAATTTGGCGGGTACTCCATAGACTTTTAGACGTTTTCTGCTGTGATTGAGGTCTTGAATCAAATTCCAAGGTTTTGAAAAATAAGAACCGTTGAGACTTTTTGATTGGCTAGGGATGTCAAATAAGAGTTCTTATCACATTTGATTTAAAACTCCCTTCCGAATTCTGAATTCAAAATTAAAAGTTGTGTTTTTGTCGAACTGTGGCCTGTTAATATGTCAAACTTCGCAGTTAATGTAAAGTTTGGCACGTTTCTGTGTACACATGACTAAAAAGCGTGGTACACATTATTATGTTGTGTCGTGGCGCTCTCTGACGCAGTTGATTGGTTACCAAACTCGTGATGTGACATAGGCCTGAATAGATTTGTTTGATTGGAGTATCTCCCTTGTCAATCTAGCTAAATATATGTCCTGATTTTTTCAAGTAATTTATAGTCAAAGCAATAGGACAAGGGTTAAATAAGTAGATAGGTACGTCAAAGCGTGCACGCTCCTTCTAAAATCCCGTATATTTCCAACTCCTAGATTCAGCCGTTTGCAGTACGGCTCCATTGTTAATTATTATAAACGCTTTCAGTTATTGTTGTGTTTGGTGATTAAAATTTGGATTGTAAACTGAAATGAAACAATCCAAGCGGAAAATTTTCATGGAAATCTAAAATGTAAATGTTAAGTGTTTGACTTGAGGAACGGAATAAGCTGGCGTTGCAAGTTTTCGAGTGTTGCTAGCCGGTATCAAGATCTGACAAATATTGATATTGTTTTGCGAAAATGTTTGGCTCCGTTAAGAGAAAAAGGATAGTTGAAAGTATCAGTAAACTAAGATTTACATATATTGATAGAACTTGTAGTTTATTTAGTACTAGCTTTTGCCCGCGACGAATAGTTACTTAGGTCAGACATTTTTATATTTTGAAGTATAGTAAAGTTCCAGTCAATGCTACTGAACAGAGTGAGAATAGATAGATATAGATAGTTTAACAAATGTTCGACGCGATTCTTTAAATTGGCATAACTTTTTTTATTTTTGAACCGATTGACATGAAACAAACACGAAATATTAAGTAAAGCATACCACAATGTATTAGTGAAAACGTTTCTGAGATAAGCGTACACAAACGCACAGACAAACAAATAAACAGACAAAAATTCTAACAATCATTGTTTTGGGTGCTATTTGCGTTGATAAAGATCCCAATAATATTTTTTCTCATATATCTTCCATGTACAGACAGCGATCCGTTACATTTTTATTATGTGTATAGATATAGATTTTAATCCTTTATGGCCGATTATGAAATCGTCAGATAACTTTTATTCGAGGAATTAAAATGGCGGTTTGACAGTTTTGACGTTTTATTTTTCTTTTGTAAAATAATGTTGTCTCACTTTTGAAAAATGAGCCCTTAGAGTAATTTCAGACAAATGCATCAAGGAACTGATTATCTGAACTTTATGTTTGTCGAAAAAAGTTTGAGAAAAAATAAACACAATAATTAATGGACATGGTTTAAATCTTCATAAATATAGTAGCGTCTTGTATCCAAGTAATCAATCCATCACACAATGTTGTATCCAAGGCAACCTAACAAGAAACATAGTAACTCCATTACATGAAACACAATTACAAAATCATCAATCTCAATAAACAGTTGGAAATTGAAAACACTCAGTAGATTGTCTCTGAACTTTAAAACAAACTTGTGCATTTAGCGACGTGTGTCGTGCAAGGCGACCGCGAAAGGGCTCGATCGGTGCGTGACACACTGCTGTTTAGATACGAAGGTAGAAATGTGGAGATTATTTTACGTTTTTGGAGGTAAATATAATAATAATTACTTTAATAAATTAAAGGGAAAGAAGGATAATATGACATTTGTTTAAAATTAGAATCGTGTCGGTTTAGTTACATTTTAATTTAATATGTGTATCGTCATCGATTTTTGGGAGTAATCTATGGTTTTTTCTACATTGTTTCTTCTATTATTTAACAGTGACAAGATACTCGACTATTACTTCGGAAAAAATCATTACTTTTTTTTTAAGAACATGGCCCCACATTAGGAATTTCTCCTATATCGTAGGTGCGTTTACAAACTCACATACTCAAATAGCCAGACCTGGAACAACTATCTGTGGGCCATAAAAATATTAGTTCCGTGCGGGGATCGAATCCGCGACACGCAGCGCAGCAGTTAATCGCTCAACCACTGCACCAACCGTGTTGTCAAAATTAAACCATTTAAGACCGTGTCAAGTTCTTTCTGTACCACAACTAGTAATAAACTGCATGCAATCTAGAGCTACGAGTATGTTTAAACTGTGGCACTAATTAATTTCGCAAGACAAACGCTAAGAAGACCGCCATCTTCCAACTTCAACTTGCTAGACATCTTATCAACCAATGTGTATCACAAGTAAAGAAAATTCCTAATCACATTAATGTAGTTTAGTTGCGATGCAACCCACAAAGTTAGTCCATTACGGTATTATCGATGGGTTTCAAATTGCATCAAATCTATGGGGATTCCCTATGGTTTTCTATGGGGGCGCCATTTTTTCTAGGGTACATCAATTTTGAAATAGATGTCCCTTGAAATCGAATTATTCATTGTGTTGGAAGTAATCTATTTTGGTTGTTAAAGCATGGTTTTATGAAATTATATCTGTTGATGAAAGTATAAAATCTTGTAGTTTAAATATTATGACGAACTCGTAATTTTAATACCAAAAACGAGGTTACAAAGCTTTTATCTCTCCCCAATTTGCATTTAAACACAAAAATGTTTGATACAAAATTTGTCCCCGTATAATTTTCCTATGTGAGCCCCATAGAAAATCCTCTCCGTAATTTGACTTGCAAATTACCAGCCCACTTTCAGGGCCAACCTAATCGTTGTCTAAAGTTGCCACCCCACTTTAAGTTAACGCGAACTTACGTGATAAAAACATACCTCTAAGCTAAAGTTCCTGAAAATTCACAGTAACTGGCCAATTTTGTGGGCGAGGCTTGTTACCAGAACCCGACAAGTGGCTGCAAAGTGCTGACCAAAAACTTGACGAGATCAGTTTGGGTCAAAAAGTTATACTCCTACAAGGAGACGGGATTGGTTATCTACGTTATATTCTTGGTTATATTAAAGTTAGTGAAGTTTGATTGAGTAGAAAGTTTATGTCACCAACTACGCGTTATTTTTCCGTTATATTTTTGTTTTGTTGACGGAAAATAGTTGTGGCCTTGAACATTTTTGTTGATCTGAACGATGGAGATAGTGAATTTCTTTTAAGTTGAGGTAAGAAGTTGGAGGGAATTAGTTTCCCAAAACTTTTCCGAGAAAATGGACAAAAAGTATTTTTATACTGAAATAGAATACGACGATGACCTAGAAAAGTTATTATTAGGTTAGGAAAGTACTATCTTCGTTTTATATTGGTACTTAAAACCAAGTTTTATAAGTGCTTAATGGAAAGTATTCCATGGGGATGTACTAGAGAGAAAAGTATCCAGGCCATTGGTTTAGCTATGTTCCGTACTCATTTGTTCTCTCTAACATTTTCAGGTAATATTGTTTTCGAGTTTTAGAAAACTCAGAACAAAAAACAATAGTTTCATAACAAAATACTCCAACAAAAAGCTTACTAACAATTCCAAAAAAAAAGCCCTCAAAAAGTTCCATGTGACATGCGCCACATGCGAAAGGTCTGTTCAGACAGCGATAAACTTATCATCATCATCAGCCGAATGACGTCCACTGCTAGTCATAGGCCTCTTCCAAAGGGAGGGTAGCTGCTGCAATGCACAGAGAATGCTGCTGCCCATTCTCTGGTTAGTCCCTTAGTCGCCTCTTACGACACCCACGGGAAGTGATGGGATAGTGCTATTCTTTTACGTCCGACACCATACAGAACCGTATACTTCGTTAAGAAACCTCAGTTAATTCAACAGAAAAACCCTCAACAATTCCATAGCAAACTGCACCACATCCGAAAAGCCTATTCACACAGATTACATAATACTCAACCGTCGATTTTTCCGTCCATGCACGATTCCGGTTAAGAGACAAACTCTATTTGCTGAATAAATTCCAGTTCAGACTTGGCGAATGTCGTTCGTATTTGAAACGGTGCCAAGTCCCGCAATCAGAACAGTATGTAGGCCAAGAGGCTGCGGATGGCGGCTTTCGGCTTTTTTGTCTGGAGTAAACAAAGACAGGTTGCAGACATGAGTGTTTCAAGCTATTTCTGTGAAGCTTTGAATACTAGGTCGGTTATGAAATCTGTAGTGGGACTTGGCTAACAATGTCAGGAAGACAGTTTTAGTAACACCCACTTTCACTGACTTCTACTTCCAGACCCTTGTCATGCTGGTTCCGATACAATAAGAATTAAATTTATTTTCTTCTCTTGTTTTCCAATATTGGACCAATTATATTATCGTATTTCTACTTCTACGCGCGTGTATCTCCTACTCGCATCCTTTCTTGTGTTCCTGCCCTTGGGACAATTGGAGGTGGAAGGTTGAGCGCGTGCCGTCATAGTCCAAGGTACGTGTGTTGGGCATGCCACAATTGCGGCGGTAAGGCCCCTTTTTGGGGAGTGGCTGGAGAGGCGCAGGTACTTACCGGACACGGCAGTTTCGGGAGGTGCCTGTTTCGGATTAAGCGGGAGGACACGCCCGGGTATCAGAACTGTGAAGATCGCACAGAGGACACGGTGGAGCATACGGTGGAGGTCTGCCCAGCTTGGGCGGAGCAACGCCGTGTCTTCTTCTAGGCGATCGGCGGCGGCGATCTCTCGCGTCCGGCCCTGGTTAAATCCATGGTCCGGAGCGAAGAGGCTTGGGAAGCGGTCATCTTTTTTTGCGAAGCAGTAATGGTAGCGAAGAAGGAGGTGGGCCGCGCGAGGGAGAGGCAAGGCCTTCGCCCCAAGCGCCGCTACAGAAGAAGACGCCCCGGGTGCCGGGAGTCACGGGCGATTCACGGCCACCGTAGGCGCGGGCCTGCGGACGGCGAGCGTTGTGTGCCTCGCTGGCCGGTCACAACCAGGCCCGGGTCGATGGCGCGTTGTATTCCACGCGCGCCTCAAAGAGATGTCAGCATAGGAGACGGGGCCTGCTAGGGCCAGAGCCTACGAGGGTTGCGGAATTTGTTCGAAAGTGTCACCGCGGCTCTGGAACGCAAAGGGCTTTAGAAGGAACACGGATGGTTGTAATGTAGCAACATGTAGCAGCGCACCAAAGAGACTACTCTTTGGTGCGCTGCTACTTGTTTTGGTCAGCTCTGCATTATGAGCAGGAAGGATGACACATTCCTATGATCAGAGATAGTAAAGAACATGATAATAGACGCACAAAGACCCTCAAAACCATTTCCTGTACCTTACTCTTCGAGGAAGTAAATTATTTTACGTCAATGTAGTTGCATTCAAGACAATACAAGAAATTGCATTGAGGAAACTTTGTGCAGACCTTGGTACGTAAGACGGAAATACTGGATAATGCCAAAGAGATTGCGATAACCAATGACATTATCTGATCGCCCATCTCAGTACATTCTCTGAATCTATCTCTTGATAACTTTCAATCCAAACAGAAGCTTTGCAAGATAAACAGTATAGGAGTATTGAAAATATAATCTACAAGCTCTGAATGTGATACACCGACACACAATGTATGCCCCGTATTTGTCGGTAAATATGTCTCGACGATCAAACAACATACCTATCTGGAGGAATATTTGCTCGAACCTTAAGATTCTTGCACTCTTGGGGAACAAGGAAAAGGCGGGAGCGAGATAATTTAAAGTTCGAAAGATTTAGACAAATTTTATTACGGGCTATAATGACAGTTACTGAATATAAGTTTACTAAGTAATACATAAAAAACCGGCCAAGTACGAGTCGGACTCGCATGTAAAGGGTTCCGAACGAATCTCATTTATGTGACGTGTTACTTTAAAATCATATACTTCTTATACATTTTCCTGTTATCTTTAGGTAAAGACTTATTAGCTGCATTTTTTTCAAACTTTTTAGTTCAGTAGTTTCAAAGTTAAGGGGTCATTTTCATCTCATTTCTTGAAAAACTTCAAAAGTATTTATTTTCAAATTATGAAAAAAATATATTTGGAACCTTGACAATACAATAAGACCCTTCTTTTGATATGTCACACGGTACAGTTTGAAAAACATTTTTCCATAATTTCCTATTTTGTCCTCCAAAAGTATTTACACACCGCGTCTGTTGGGATCACAGAAATTTTTACGTGTACCAAATTTCAACAGAATCGGTGCAGAATTCGGAGAAAACTGGCTGTGACAGACGGACAGACAGACAGGCAGCCAGACCACCGAGTGATCCTAGAAGGTTTCCGTCTTTGATTCATATCAGAAAGCACTGATATTTCCGAACATTAGAAAAAATTACATGTTTCTTTCCATTTTTATAATAAAAAAACGAGCGAGTCTTACAGTAGTCGCATAGGATGTGTAACATCTGACGCCTTACCTTGGTAAAAGCAACATTAATATTAAAAGTACCAACTGACAGCCAACTCGACCATTGCGCGCGCTCATTAGTCAAATTGAACAGCGCGCGTTTCCTCGGCTTCCTGTAACACACTTCCGTCCCATTACACGAAATAACTTCTGCAGATTGCAGGAAAGATGTTACACATCAAAAAGTTGCGCACCGTAAAAATATCACATAACTTGACACGACATCGTCTCTTCCTGACATCCAGTCGCTGGTTCGTCAACTTCAAACCAGCCTATGTCATATCTAGCGCAGGATTAAGACAGGCTAAGTTGATTGATTGATTGATTGATGCATGACCGAGGTATGTCACAGGACTGTGTGTCAATTGTGAAACTCAGTCAGGAGACAAAAAAATTGCTATCTATACTAACATAACGAAGCTGAAGAGATTGTTTGTTTGTTTGAACGCGCTAATCTCTGGAACTACCAGTCGGATTTGGAAAATTATTTTTATATAAAATAGCCACATTTATGCGGGAGGCTGTACGGAAATGGGGAAAAACGGGAGTCGTGGACTGAACCTAGTTTTTTTTGTATATAGAAGAACTTTCTTTACCATCAGACACTCATAAAATGCAACCAAAAACATGTTCGGCAATTGTTTACGACCACGATGTTAATAAAGGCAACAAGTAGGTAACAAAAACAATCTCTAAGTTTATGCCTTGCACATAAAACATCTTGAAGAAACAGGAATAGTGAATAGTTTCACTTTTCCGCACCGTTGAACTGTGCGCTATGAATATACGGGGAACTTTCAAACTGGAAATCATTCCTTCCAGAAGAATGAACTGGTATGTTCTTTTTTTAAATACATTTTTTTTATGTCGCTCTTCACTAGAGTGGTGACCGGTGAACTTTAGTCGAGACTCTCGAGTTTAGTTCGAAGAGTTTTTAATTCAGTGTTAAAAATATATTCAGAGTGAGAGCGTGAGAAGTTAGAAGCAGTTTGTAGTTGTATGGCTACCAAGAAAAAAATATTTGTTTCTAAGGACCAAAGTAAAGGTAAACTATAAAACTTCCTACAGACAGGCACGACGTGACAATGTGACCGACTATTCTTCGTAGAAATTATTGTATGGATAAATATGCATAATATGTATATCCGCTGCGGGAGTCCTACGGATGAAAAATAGCCATACTTTTAATTAAGGCTGCTTTTAAAGTAGGTAGTCACGTAAGTTTTAACTAAAGAGTAAATATGGCTATCAAACATGTTTTCGAATACCTACAAAAGCTGCGAAACAGTTATCTAAAAAGTTACCTAAATATTGAATAGTAGGAGTTTGCAGCTTCGTTATAACCATGCATTTCATCACCCCAAAATATTTTTCAACAAAAATACTCCTTCAACCAAAAAGCTCTTACAAAAGGACCAAACTATTTTACACTACACTTAAAAACAAATCGTCAACAAAAACATCGCACTCGTTATTCGCAGTTCAAAGTAACGGACAGTATCTACCCTCACGGGCCAATTGTCGCACTTCCCAATTACTACTACAAAGCGGTATCGCACCGTTTCGCACATAACAAAGGGTGGTGCTCCAGCCACTTAGCCCCCTTTTACTCTTTGTACCGCATTTTAAAATTCCATCTATAAGTTTGTGCTTGGACAGTACTGTAACGTGTAAAGCTTGGATACGTTTTGTAAAAAAGTCCGATTGGCGTAAGTACTTTTTTTTTCTTCTTCTGGGAACTGAGCCGATGACGAAAACTATTCTGCTAGTTGCATGTGTTGACGGCACGATTCTCGAACTTAAAATACGTTTAAATTCAAGCAGCAATTTCATGTCAACGACAGCCAATATCAAAAGCTTTGACGGTTTGAGAGTTTTGTTGATAAAATATTCTTCTTATAAAGCTCTTATAATCCTCAAACCTTCCACATATATACAGCGTGTTCGTATGCCCATTTATAGTAATATTATCACAGCATCCATGGTAATATTATAAATGCAAAAATGTGTCCGTTACCTCACTTCACGCTTAAACCGCTGTACCGATTTAGATGAAGTTTGGTACAAGGATAGATCAGACCTTGGAAAAGGACATAGGCTACATTTTGTCGCGAGAAAAGGGCTTGAAGGGGTTGAAATAGTCTATGAAAGTTTATTCAGGAGTCCGACATTATTGAAGATAAAACCATGAACCTTTATAAAATTTTTATCAAGTAAATAAAAAATTAATAAACATGTGTTCAATAGTTTTTGAAAAATTAGTATCTTAAAAATAAAAATGGCCGCCCAAAGCAACTACATATTCCACTTCCCCACAAAGCTAGTATTTTAATAAAACGTTACACTTCGGTGTTAGAGGCAGCCGTTCAATGCTGAAAGCGCACCGATGCGTTTCGACTCCAGCAATTATTTCAGTTTTCACTCGCTCGAGCGGAAAACTTCTTGGATTCAAAAACTTTCGTTAGATAAAGCTCGGTTCAACTAAAAGGTAATTTAATATTGGTAGTTTTGTTCGCTGAAGAGTTCTTTATAAGAACTGGCTTAGTTTTTTCTTAGTTCAACGTTTTTTAAAGTATACTTGATAAGTTAAGTGACTGGGTTTCAGACGACTCTTCGGATTTTTCCTAAGGGTTTTGTAAGCCGTGGATTTTATTGATACCATTTCAGAAAATGTGGTGTTGTTTTGTATAATATAATCGTTAAAATTGGCTAAATTTTAATATTTTCTTAATTTACGTAAATTCTATATTGGGTGATAAAATGATAGCCTAGGACATTATTTTTATATACTCCAATAAGTTGCTACATAAATCACCAATTTTATCATTTTGAGCCTAATGTTATTTGACTCAAATTATTTCCGGTTAACATAAAATACAGCCAAGCTCACAACAGTAGGTAAGTTAAATTTAAATATAAATTATTTCTGTTTACCAAATTAATTTGAAAGTGTTCTAATTTGCGGTTAACTTAGTTCGAACATGACAATATTTAAAAAATAATATTAAAAAAAAAAAACGTTTGTAAGTTCAATTTCATGTTGGTCAGCAATTAAAGTAAAATGCTGATAAAATTTTCAGTTAGCGGTAAGCAGGATTATTGCCTGGGTTCAGGAAGTTTAAGGAACTGTTCACACGCAAATTAGTCAGTGCACGAGCAGCCTTATTTTAAAATTTTATGGTAACAGGCGTATGACATACAACTTATTCTCTAATTCCTGTTAATTAAATTAAATTATGGAATTATTATTTTACAATTAGTTGCAACCATTATTTATAATTATGGCGATTGCTGTTTATCGTGTGACAGTATCTGGAAGCAGAAAGTTATTTTCGAGGTATAATTTGCTCTAGGTGAAGCAACATCTTCCAAATTGTTTATCAAGTACCGTTCATTATCATCATTTCAGCCGAATGCCGTTCACTGGTCACCGCTGGATACAAGTCTCCCCATTCCTAAGCGTCACCACATCAGCCTGTTTTGACAAAGAATGGTTATCAAAGCAATTATCCCATTTAGCCCTCACTGTAGCAGTCAGAGGGACGTTCATTATCAGCAGCGACACACATTCCTCACTTCAGACTACTGTACTGCACAAATAAACGCCAGTTTAAAATCCGCGACATCACGATAAGCCCCTTAAACCCACACTTCAAGGTTCTATTTTACTGCTTGAAAATTTCACACATGAACTGAAACTACCTTGTATTAAACACTGAACAACGGACATTAAAGGCACATAAAAGTTTAAAAAGTTAGCTGTGTGCCACGAGTCCGCGACACATTATGTCCTAGAAGCATGCTACGTTCGCATGACTGTCAACCGTTTGATTCAATGCCTAATTCTGTGGGGCAATGCATGGGCGATTGACTTTCTTTTGTTTTTTTTTTTTGGTGAAGTTTTGATACTGGCTGAATTGAAATATGAAGTTTGGAATACTGCAGTGACAGCATTCTTTCGGGCAATAAGCTTATGCCTTCGTGTGGGTAAACAGGCGCTATACAGCCAGTGTATCTAGTCCAGTCATGGCAGGTGCTGTCAGTGAAATAAAATGATAGATCCTGTCAGTTTTCACAGAGATTTCGGTCGATTTAATTAAATCCACCATACTTGAAAGTTTGCTGAACTATAGTTAACTAGATACATAATGGTTCAGGTTGTCACTAAACCGTGCACACCAGTCAATCGATACCATCGATTAATGATAGAGTGGATAAGATCAAAGTTCCTACCTAACTACACCAGCAGCTACCATTTCAATCCACCGACGACGACAACAAATGTCATCGCTCGACGACCGACCGAATGGTGCAGTAACACACTTACACAGCTCATGCTTGCAGTAGACCAGAATATAGTCGATAGTCGATTTCACAATGTTGTACTTATCTGATGCAAAGAAATTAACGCTGTTTGACGCTGACTCTGCACCAACCAGAATATTGCCAGGGCTTTGCTAAACCACGTGCCTGAGTTTATACCAGCACCATATTGTTTGTAACTTAAAACACGACAACATATTCCTACAGTATGGTAGAATTCCGCATTGTTAATTTATTTTAATAAGATGTTAGTAAACTAAAAATTATTTTAATAACTTTCTCTTTCTGTTAAAAAAAATGGTGGTTTATCAAGCTTCACCCAATAGTGAATTTTAAGGACCACAGGTTTCTAGGTTTACGACTTTATAACGACGCGCTAAGCGATGAAATATGTGCTGTTACTACATGATTATGTTAATTTTGACGTACTATGCCTTAGGTGTGTGGCGATAATTATTCGGAGCAAATAACTCATGTACATTTGCTCCAGTTTTTGTTAGAAAATAATAACTTAATCTAAGGATTACTTTGAGGTTAAATTGTTTATTTTACATGTGTTTGTAAATAACAATGCGAATGCGGAAAGTAGGACCAGAATATTGGTAAAGGGAACATGGTTAAAAAACATTAATGTTACCTACTTAGGTGATTAAAGCAAAATGAAAGCATTCTTACATTTTTTATAATATACTCGTAAGTTTGTGTGTATTGATAATCTCCCACTCAAAAAGTTTAACACTTAAATTATGAAGCGCCAAAATATAATTTTAGTGTTGGGTTTTAAGAATTGTCGCTGTGAAAAACCCACAATGCGCTTTCATTTAGGCCTAGTGCTAGTGGAAACGAGCGGTGGCAACTTCTACTAAATGCGCTTTCTCCATCTTAATTTCCAAACATCAAAAAGCAATCATTTCAATCAATATTCCAAAACTCAGTAAAACAGTTCCCTGTTCACTCGCATAATGATTCACGATTCCATGAATCGAGCTAACTGCATTTGAATTTCGAACATGGCGCCGATTTCAATGGCCAGTAGGTACCTCTTACCCGGAACGCCAAGTTTACGATACAAAGTCTAAACTATCGCGGTTCGACACTACTACCGCTCTAGCGAGATTAAGCGAACTTCGGCCAACTTCGTGGAACTTCGGCTAAGTTCGCCAGTGAACCGTAGTAGCTAACGGTTAAGAAGCAAAACAATACAGCATGTTGCTTTAGAAAACTGTTGATGGAGTTTAATATACAGCGAAGTAATTATAGAGAGACATACACAAAATGTCTAGAAATGATAAATGTTAACGGTTTTTCAATGTTGTTTTAGTTTTTGTTATTTTACTAAAAGAACATTTGAAATGAAACTGCATTTCATTCTGTGTTACGTAACTTACTGGGAAATATGGGTAGTGGGTAGTCCCACCTTCCATTTTCCCAGTTATATTCTCAGTAAAATATCCCACTTTTGATGGGAAATAATAAAGTTTCAGCTTTGTTTATTTTCCTGGAAAACTTGCAAGGTCGGCATTGCATTCAGTAAAGTTCCACCAAACCACTCCATTGTTTATTCAAACCGCTCCATACTGAAACAAGTGAACTGAAACCATGACATAAAACAGGTTACCTAAAAATTAATCAAACGTAATTTCCAATCCAATTTGCCGTGCTCCGTATTACGCAAAATAGATGCGGTCGGACCGCGGCTGCGCCCGTCAGCCACACACTTACGTGAACTTTTAGGGTAGGCATACATTAGCACGCGCAAACACCTGTGATGCGAATGCGCACATCTGTCAAAATAGGAAAAACATTCATACATAATAATGTAAACGTACGCTTTTTTCTCACGTTGAGGTACGATCCTTACATATTTTTTAAAATCATCTCAAAAAAAATATCGTGTCGTTATTAAACTACCTACTTTGTCAAAACTGTTACATGTACTACAATCTGTGTTTTTATATAAATATAGATTATTATTGTTATTGACAGTACCATTAAAAATCATCGTCATTTGCATTAATGAGAACGGAGGTAATAAGTAGCTTTGATTGGTGTGTTATGGGATTTTCTTGCATATCAATTAATATATTAGGTGGTATAAGTAATAGTTGAGCTTTTAGACTATTCTCGTAACAAAATTTGCAATATTTTGGGGTCTGCGCAGCACGTTTTCTTCTTTATATTTAAATCCTGTCAACCACCACGATATTGCTGACTTCATTTTAGGGACATTTTAAATCAAATTCAATGCTGACATTGTGGAAACTAGTTCGGTAAGTCTCCAGCTCAAGGAACATAAAATATCTTCTTTATTCCAAACGTACCCTTTAACAACTATGATGTTAATGATTAAGCCGTAACTAACATAACCGCCGTAGGATCAAGTAGATGTAGATATCGTAGGTACAGACGTCAGCACATCAAGCTACCCGAACCTGTCAAATTTTCCCAATCAACCTAGAACCTAATATCATAGCGATAAAGTTGAAAAACTATTAAAGAAATTTGACAGATGTTTGTAGCTTGATGTGATGGCGTCTGTACTTAATTTTAATAATATTTCCAAATTACTACTAATTATTATTTGTTCTACTATGTTTGTGTAAAAATAATCGAAACAATAACCAGTATGCTATAAACTCCTTGTTTAAAGTTGCCTATAGCAACGTTATTTCTGATGGAAATATTGTTGTAATGGGCGACAACCTTTACGCGGATTGCATTTTGTGGCATTGCCTGCGTTTAAACAGAATTTTGTATGAGAACTGTAATTTACGTTAGTAGTGATATAAACAGAAACCTATATGAGAGAAGGAAATATGAATTGATATTAACTGTGCAGCAGCATAAACTATTTCTGTACAATAAAATTAATCTTACCTCAGTGTAGCATTGAAACATATTCGCCATCATATTTTCATTATGTACTTATTTTTTACCCAACTGGCCCAGAAAGAGGGTAATGTTTTTCCTAATAATAATGGGGTAAAATCGTATAAATTAAGCAGGAAGTTTTAACGGAATTACAATAGGAAAAATGTTTTGATCATCCATATTATGCATACTAGCATTTATAATATTAGTTATAAATGCGCAAGAGTCTAAAGCTACGTTTTCAGGCTAAAGATATAGTTTGAAATACCAAATTCTCAATTCAGATACTGACACTTAATGTAGACCTGTTTATGAAATTGAGAAAATCGAAACCTCTTTAACCAAGGTACATTGAACACAAAATGGAAGCATACGAAACACTACAAAAGTACAGAAAATTCACACTACGCCAGCTTTTCGCAGAAAGATAACAAAGTACGGCCGAAAATCTCGTTTCGAATACACTGTCGTTTATTTGAGTCGCCAAACAAATTGCGCCTTTTTGTGCCAGGAATGAATGGGCACGGGCTGGACTGCACATTTTGACGTCGAAAACTTTCGATGTGAACACTGTTGATTGTCAATTGTTCTAGTAGGTAGGACAGAGCGCGAATGTATTGGAAAAGTGAAGGAATTCCATTACGTATAAGCTTTTTTTATAGGTACCTTCGTGTTATGTTTGTTGTCTACTGTTGTTTTTTAACGACTGCTGTGTTTGAAAGAAATGAAAGACTACACTATCTTGGATGATGTTTGGTACGCCATTATTTAAGAAGCCCAGAATAATACAAATTTTAAATAATCATGACCGCTCTCGAAGATAGACTACCGTGTGGCGAAATCGCTTCGACGTCAATGACGGGGTCAGAAAAAACATGCCAATTTGTGGTGTCAGAAAAACGCGCGGTCCGCCCTGTCCTTACTACAAGTAATACAAGTCAGATAATCGTATACTTATCTTTAAACTGTATTTTTATAACCTAAGCGTGAGAAAAGTCAGAAAAAATATTTGTTTATCAAATACTGTCAAAGAAAAACATTTATTATTTTAACCTTGACCGCCAGAGCATAAACGCATCGGTGCGCCACCGACGCCAATCAAAAATTCGCCGTACTTTTTCACACATATTTGTGACGTTTTTGTATAGGTCACGCGCCTGCTTGTCATTTATACGTGACAATGGCGTTCAAAAGGTTAACATAGATAGTCAGCTGGTACCACGATTACATACACTTGATAATTTTCTACTAAAACACGGTAACACTTTACCTATTAGCCAAGTATGTAAGCTATCGCACCTAGTCTTGCACAGGAAACATTAGAAACTCCACTTGCTCGATATCGCAAGTTGGAAGCGCTGCATGATAGTTCCACTATCTAGTTCAGTCGAACACCTTCAGGATTAGATAAGGTTGAAGTGTTCAACAGTAATGAAAGGATATATATAGGTGTCTTTAGTTATCTTAGGTCTAGTGCCCATTATGTAGAAGACGATTCTATGTAGTCAGTCCTTTACTTTCTGTCGGTCTATTATAGAATATGAAGTGCTTGAGACGATCAAGTACAGAGGATTTCGGGAGCTAAAGTGAGCGAGGAAAGCGAGCACAAAACCCCTAACCTAACCCTGTCGGGATGCCCTAAGCTCGAGCTCGCTTCGCTCGCTCTTCGTTGAGCTGTTATATGAAATGTTAGTTACACAGAATTATACCTTAATATATAAAAAAAGACTTTAAAATATGCTAAACGAACGTTACAGAAAATGATGTTTTAGCAGATATTATTAAATAATCTAAATATTATACGGATTATGTAAATGTTATGTAACGTATTGCTTGATAATGTTAACGTTATGTAATTTGAGCATTCTCAAATTTTGATAACATAATAAATAAAACTATACTTAATAAGTGGCGCTCTACACAATATACCGACTATATTATACAAACACGTATAATACATAATGGCTGCTTGTAGAACACGTAACTACAAATGGATTAATTAAACATAGGAAAATTCAATAACCAATACCTAACATAAACTTATTTCGAAACTAATCCATCCGCCGTATTGCGTACTATATAAAGATGAAAATTATTATTCCACACACAAATTCATTCACAATATGGAATCTAAAATAATATGAGTAAGAAAATATGATGACTATACTAATTGCGACTTAGCTTGGCTATAGTGGTCATTCACCCCAGTAGATTTTCTAGCATTTTTCTTCGACATCTAATGAAAACTTATTTAGGGTTCCGTATCCGAAGGATGACCAATTGATTCCAAATTACTAAGTCTCCGCTCTCCTCTCGTCCGTCTGTAAGCGGGGTATTCAGAGATTGGTCACCATTGCCGCAATTAAAAAAAAATTAACAATTAAAGGAAAATGATTATGGTACGAATCCTTTCGTGTGCGAGTCCGACTTACTCTCGGCCGGTTTTTGTTAATAAAAACCATAAAATCGGACTAATCACGTTATTGAAGCAAAATAGCCGTGACCGATTCTATTTTTTCAAAAAACGACAAAAAAAAAAACAAATGAATTGTCGGACTTATCACGTTATTGAAGCAAAGAAGCGACATAGTTTATTGGTCAGGTTTCTACGAAGAGATATTATGCAAAGTGCATCTAACTTCTGATATTTTATAAGTACATTATGTAGGTTTATTTTACATAATATATTCTGAAATTGAAATAAAAGGGCAATGACCGCTATTCCCATACTAAAACGAAACAACTACGAGACATTCGTTCAATATTGTGAGAAGATCGCTAATGTTTGTCGAGATCAGACACACAAATATGGCGTTTCCCTCCATCTTGAGAGCAAACTAACATGGATGAAAATGTTTCCTGATGTAGTTATGACTCAGGATCGAGTTATGGTACGATGTTGGATTTTATTGATATGTTTGGCTGTATTGATGGAATATTTTTGGCTTAATACTGACGAAAAAAAAGCGCTAAACGAGTTGTCATCTTTCTATTTCCATCTATCGTTTAGAATAGAATAGAATAGAATAGAAAACATTTATTCGATACAGACACAACACAACAGCAACAAAACACAAAGTAAAAAAGAGAACAATCATAAGACATAACAATTATCTAGCAAGCCGCTAGCTGAGCGTGCCTATACCGAAAGGGTTACCATCTCAGCATTTGCTGGGCGTCAGACACCCAGCGTTTGATGACGACAGAGACCAACAACTGTTTTTAAGAAGAATTAAACACATTTCGATTTGTGGTAATTCTTTAGCGTTTAATATAAGTTGTGTTGCACATAAGTAGCCACGTAATACTGTCAAAACAATCAACTCTAAACATTGTCAGCCCACACAAAAACATAAACGGTAGCAATATATAAGAATGTTTATCAGTTGTATGGTTGTCATAGCACAGGCTCTGCCTAGTTTGGGATCGGATGACCGTGTGTGAGTTGTCCCAAGATATTATTATCATTCTCTTTATTCATTTCACTTACATACTAATTTAAATTTTTACATATTTCTTTAAAAAAAAAAACACATTAAAAAAATATTATTATGATTAATATGATTGTGCAGCATTGTACACACTGTTGTATATTATTAGCTTTTTCCTTCGATGGGATATCATCAAATGGCTCCTTCCGCTCTGGGCAGAGAGGGAGTATCTTACTGACTAAAAGCCATGCGTGTTCCTCCAAATGATTCCACAACAGTTAGTTCCTCTGGACCTTGCATTTTTTGCGACCCAATCGCCACGAGCGAAAGTTGACTTTTAAACTAACGCACTTGGCGATTGGATAGCTTTCTATCAGTAAAAAAAGAATTTGGTGCTTCTAGAAATTACCACTTGCAAGCAATTCAATTTTACTTCATTATGGTACTAAATACGTAAGATTGAAAAATTCTTTTTACAACTCTTTTAACAAGCTTTTATTTAACTTGCAATGTATGTATGTTTGTCCGGGTGGACTCTTGCAACTCAATTTTGAAGCAGATATCTTCAACCGATTGAGCTGAAATTTTGTATACACGTTCGGTTTGGAAGACAATGCACGGTTAACTGTGTGACGTCATTCTAAATCCAACATGGCGGGACACCCAAGATGGCGGACTAGTTATTTTTAATGCACTCCTACAATATGGGTATCAAATGAAAGGGCTTGCTGAGAATAAGTCAAAAAATAACGTGGCGTCATTCTAAATCCAATATGGCGGACTAAGTTTTACTTACTACTACTAACAAGTTAATTAAATAACTTTATGTGATTGATTATAAAACTATTAAAATTTTCAAACTAAGTAAATGCGAGTACTTAAATCTCGCGACAAGCTTTTATATTATACATATTGTGTAATGACGTTATAAATTGATAGTTAAAGTTTTGAAGTAATACATTTTTTTTTTTTTACTGCATTTTGTTTTTTAAAAAGGCTTTTTCGCATATAATGATGAAAAACAATAACATATTTACAATTAACTATCCAATTTTGACAAAACAATCGACTCCAAACATTTCCAGCCAGCACCTATTCCACACAAAAAAACAAGTCGATAGCAATATCTCTCTATATATGCATCGTTGTGCAGCATTGTACAAATTGCCGGCTGGCGATATTAACACTGCTTATGTTATAACCGGGAAATATGGACACGCGGCTATGTCGATAAAATGTGTCTATGCGGCTACGGGTTAGGATAAAAGCTTTCTAATCTCTAGTTGGATTGTGGTGCGGTGGGTACAGCATTGATCGTGATTGGTTAAGGTTAAAGCGCCAGGGTAGCCCACGAAATTCAAATTTTCATACGTTTTTGCATTTCGCAGGTCAGTCTCAGATTGTATGTTGATAAAATACGATTGGCGACCGTAAAAAATATGGCTTTTCTGAGTTATAATAATTAAAATCATCAATACAGGTTCGTTCGATTGAATGACTTTTTATGAAATAACTATTCAATCGAGTTAAATGAACTTAGAGGGTTGTATTGATAAATTTAATGATTACAGTTCTGTAAATAAATACAGGCTACGGTCGCGAATCATATTTTGTTCAACATACAGCCTGATAGGTACTGACTTGCAAATTGCAAAAAACATAAGAAAATTTGAATTTCGCGGGTTACCTGTGCGCTTCCACCTTAAGCTACTGCCAGCCTTTTGACACGTGCTGTCTGTGGGCCAGGTATACGCTGAGGGCATATATAACGCCTTGCGTATCCAGTATAATAATGTATTCAGGATGCTGTTGGGTCTACCACGCTTTTGTAGCGCTTCCGGGATATTCACCGAGGCCAAGGTTGTTGGTTTTTATGCCATTATATGGATACAGTGCGTTTCTATTCTTCGTAGAATACGTGCTAGCTCCCACAGCATCCTGAGTGTATTGTGTGATAAGTGGGACAGCCCCATGCTGGCTCACTGTACCTGTGCGCTTCCACCTTAAGCTACTGCCAGCCTTTTGACACGTGCTGTCTGTGGGCCAGGTATACGCTGAGGGCATATATAACGCCTTGCGTATCCAGTATAATAATGTATTCAGGATGCTGTTGGGTCTACCACGCTTTTGTAGCGCTTCCGGGATATTCACCGAGGCCAAGGTTGTTGGTTTTTATGCCATTATATGGAAACAGTGCGTTTCTATTCTTCGTAGAATACGTGCTAGCTCCCACAGTATCCTGAGTGTATTGTGTGATAAGTGGGACAGCCCCATGCTGGCTCACTGGATACTGGCTGCACACGTAGGTGTCAGACGTTCCAATTTTGATTAAGTATAGAGTTTTATACTAACATTAGGTTAAGACTTTTATTAACAACATATAGATCTTGTCTGTAGTCTGAAATAAAATATGTATTATTATTAGCGCTACTGTTGATGATATTTTGTGTCGGAAATCTGTCATGAAGGTTCTGTGAAAAACTAAGTTCTGAACGCCCAAGCTTAAACGCTTCTATACCTAGGACTCTATACGTACTACAATATCAATACGCGAATGTTTACGCTGTCGACGTTGATGAACGCTGTTTAAAACACATTAAATTAAGAATCATGGATACGACGAAGAAGAAGAATTGTCACAATCGTTAGGAGCAAATACGAGTAGGTGCCAGTCGACTGTAAATTAATGATAGCCGAATGACGTCCACTGCTGGACATAGGCCACCCCCAAAGGGGAGGTTTGCCATAATCACCAGGTTGGCGATCGCAGTGTAGCTGTTGCAATGTACAGAGAATACTGCTGCCCATTCTCTGGTAAGTCCCTTAGTCGCCTCTTACGATACCCACGGGAAGTGATGGGATGTTGCTATTCTTTATCGTCCGACGAAATACAGAACTGTATACCTTAATATATACCATATTTTCTTTTTTTCCTAAACCGAAGAAACGCATCTAATTTTATGACAATACGTAGTACAAACTATCCGTGAGAGAGATGATATCTACCATCCACCTAGAATCCTCAAAAGCACTACACTGTATAGCTACTTACGTAAGTGAACTCTTGTGAACCTCTCTGTTAAAAACATGCTGACGCCATTTCCTTTAAACCAGTGGTTTTTCGTTTAATTAGAAGTTTTATGTGGTACTAAAATGAGACTGCTGAAATAAGAAATTTTATGAAAAATACCATTTGCACCCCGTTGTCTGTAAACTGGACGCTTTATGGGCCCTTGTGGTCCTAAAATTGTGATGCATGTAAAGGCCTCTGTTGTAGTTGTTGACAAGGTATTTTGGAAATAGCACAGGTTCTTTAGTGTGATTCTTTAAAAACCTCACAGTCAAATTTTCGGTGAAGTGAACATGAAGTGAGCTGTCAATCGATCCAGTCAAAGTATAGCCATCGTCAGTATGTTCACTTCATGCTCACTCCACTTAAATTTTCACGGAAAGGTGTTACGAATAGACCGGCTGGCAATAGCGGTGCAATATAGCCTCGTCTGGCTTAGTATGAAACAAGCAAAATTCACTTTAAAATAGTATGATTTTTAACATCTATTAAGCCAGTTGAAAGACTAAAGTTTAGAAATAAGAATTTTATGCCGCCATGTTTTAAAAACAATTAAAAATTCGTGGCTCGAATCAAATCAGTCTATCCCATTCAAAACTTGTTCATTCATAGAACCGAATTCGAATTTCAATTCCGAATAAATTGTCGTTCGCACGCGGACCATAAACTCGTTATTCAAAAAAAAAGGTTGCCTGTAAAAAAAAATAAGCATAAACTTCGCGGCAGTCATGCATACTTCATAGTCGTGTGAGTTTCCAGAATTTTCCGCTTGAGTGCGCGCCGATCGTCGACTGCTTACATTTTGCTGGAGATACCTAAAATTTACATACATATGTACCTTAAACTAATGTTATTGAATTGTGAACTGTTTTGAATTTTATTTCAATTTCAAGTGTCTGTTTTTAATATTTATGTAACAGTCGTGGTTAGTCTCTAAATGTAAATAGTATCTAAATGTATTTTTTTGTTTGGTATGCAATTTAACGCTGAAATTGATTCGCACCAAACCGTACTACGCTGGCTGCTTTAAACTTACTTTGTCCACGGAAATCACATCCAATAGGAAACACATACAATACAAATCAAAAGAATATAAAAAAAAATAAAAATTGAATCAATGTTCGTCATGCAGTAGTATAAAAGGAAAAGTACATTCCCGAACAATGACCTTCTAGTCTAATCGGATGTAGCTGAATAAAGGATGCGGTGGGTAATATGATTCCTCTTGGCAAGACTCTTGTCAAATTTTCTGGCTTCTGACTACCTGTAACGACTGTCAAAGGAGTTCAAATGACAGCCGGAATCTACAGCTTAACGTGCTTTTCGAAGCACGGTGGAAACTCGGTATGTCATCGACGCAGATGGTCACTCATTCATTCAACTTTAACTCTTAAGTTCGACCTGTGCAGCTGTTCCTAATAGGCCACGCGCAAACAATCGTAAACAATGCAAGACTGATAAACCCAATTTATGATAATGCATTTCCATGACCATCCCATACCTCACATTATAACCAGTAACCATTTACGCAATAATCACTAACGAAAGTTTCCCTTATTAAGTGGGGCCATTCATCAGTGCCAGTACGGAGCGCGCCACCATATTACTTATACATTCGCCTCAAACGGCTAATCTGAACGCGGCGAGAAAACTTGCCGTGTTTTGTTGTATTGCGGCGGAGATAGAGGTGAACGCAGCTGAATTTTATTACCTACGTGTTCAGAGGGGCAATTCTCGTATTATTATGAAGCGTTCACAGTCGCGGGCTGTCAAAAACGCTTTTAGTTCCCCTACATTATGACTAGTTTTTGAAATGGACTGTCGCCCAAATGAAATTGCGACAATTTGAATGTCTTTGAAGTAAGTACCTACGAGAATTGGTTTTTATATATTATTTACCTCCGACTTTATATTTTATTCGTCAACTAGCTTTTGCCCGCGACTTCTTAAATCTCGTTTTTTTCCCGTTCCCGTATAACCTATAGCATTCCTCATGAATGTGGCAATCATATCCAAAAAATATTTTCTAAATCCGACTGGTGGTTCCAGAGAGTATTGCGTTCAAACAAACAAACTCTTCAGCTTTATTATATTAGTAAAGATGTTAAGTACCTACGTCCGAATGAAAAGACGGAACCCTTATAGGATCAATCTTGTGCCTTTCTGTCCATCCGTAACAGTAAATTTTCAAACAACAGAATAGTGTTTACTAAAAACTAATGAATTGCCTTCATAAACTCATCAAACAAGGCAGTAAACTCTCATAAAATATGATTTAAAGGCAGTAACTATAAAAAGTTAGCTTTAAAAACACTCCATTTGCATACAAACGGAAGCTCGTAATTTAATCCGATGTAAAACGGAACAGCTGCTAATTTTCCATAACTAAGTCAGTCTTTCATTATATAACTCTATTATCCCTTCATAAAATCACACTCTAGTTTTTCATCGACTTCGATACCAACTCTTGCGAAGCACTTTATTTATAAAAGAGATCGTAATTTCATTAGTACTCACAGAGCGGTCTTAATGCAAAACGGAAACGCCTCTCCCTTGAGACAAACTCAATTAATTCCCTTTAAAACACGAGTCCCTCTCAATAAAAGCCTTTAAAATTTAAACACATTTTGACTATTTGAAAGATGGGGTGATGTACATTACTGCGATTGTTTGACAATTCTTATTCATAAGTCAAATAAAGTCGGCAGTGTATCTGAAAAAGTATGTTCGGTGTGATAGGGTTGTGCTGTGCGCATGTCAGAGAGTAACTTGTTGGTTCGCCGAGCGGTGCTGAACGGCAGTGCGGCGCGGTACCGCGAGCGTCAGACTTGTGTCCGCTTGTGAACGTATCCGAACGGCCGGCTTCCGAACTCGAAAATTTTCCAGTCGGTTTGTTTTCGAACGCGTTTGAAATTTTGAATGGAGATTGATTTTGGTTCAGTTGTTTTGCTGGGACTTTATTAAGCTTTCATTAATTTTTGAGAATGGTTTTGTTAAATCTTATTCTAAATTTTATACAATCTGTATTTTAGGTTCAAATTTTTAGTACCGGCTGCTTTTAAAAATGTGAACTTTAAAAAGTTTTATCAATCTCTACGGCTAGTTCGATTTTTAAAATCCAAGAACTCTAAAATGGATACAACGTAAACAAACTTTTGTTTTCTCAAAGAATGTGTTAAAATGTACTCGAAAGTGAAAATAAAATGACGTTGAAGTAAAGTGAAGTGTAATATGGCAGCTAAAATTCTTGTTATCGCTTGGGCGGCCTGGCTAGCGTTGCCATTGGCAACGGGCCATCTGAATGTACTCATCAGCCAGGCTGAAGTAATGAAGCTGTTAGGTAAGTCTCGACTTGATTACTCTTCCAATATCTGAATTTGGAACTGTTATTGAATTTGAAACTATCCGTTCGTGGAAAGGGACCGTTATTTGCTTTGAATTGTGTACTGTTGGCAAAACTGTTATTTTGATTGTTTCTGTAAAGTTATTATATGTAGTTGGAAAACAGCGGTAGTTTGTTTTTTAGTGTTATTTGCTTAAAATGTTGCTACTAGTTTTTCAGCACGTATAGCGTAGAATTCTATCTATTATTTTCTCAATAATGGGACTGAAAGTCAAAATATCTGGTTATCTGTGGTAATTAAGTAGGTACCTTATACCTGAAAAAGGAAACAGACTTAAATGTTGAATAATGAAAAACCACTTTTCATCTCATAAGCGTTTGTGGAAGCTTAAGAAATTCAAAATCCACTTCTTTTTAAGAAAAAATAATGATATTTAGATCCTATGTAATAATTATATCATAAAAGGCTTGATTGGAAAGCCGTTTTTATTTCGTCAGAGGGATTAGTTCTTTTGCAGCATTCAACTGGATTGATAAACTATTAGTTTGCACTGGTATTCTTCTTTATGCGTCTGCTGTAAGTACTATTCATACAAATATTATGAATGCAAAAGTACAGTAGTTTTGATTCAATTTGTATGAAACTCGCACACGGAATAATTTTCGGCTAAGTATCCCGTAAACGAAGATACTGACAGAATTACAGAAACTAGTAAAAACAATAAAACGTAGTAAAAGAATATCTACAAAAATGTTTAATACGCCTGCTAGCTGTCAAGGATTTTTTAATAAAAAACCTTCAGAAAAACCTAAAGATTTTTCTAACCGAAAATAATACCAAACTTAATTTCGACGAAATTTTGGCACTCTTGTTTATTTCATTGTCTTTAGAAGTAACCGTGAAACGTGGCGAATAGAAATGCAGGGGGTGAATAGAAACAAAAGGGGTGAAGAGGTTTTTCACGTTATTTAAATATTGTTAGCAACATTTAAGGAATCCAATTTTTAAAGATGAATGCTTTGTAAGATACCAATAATTCGAGTTCGATATTAAAGTGTAGAATCCAATAAAAATTTGGTTTCTATTCAAACCCTGCATTTCTATTTGCCCCGTTCTACCAACAGATCAAGAACAACAAATTAAACTCTCAATATCCTTTTATAATATACCTACGTGTATGTATTGTTCGAAAACCCCACGCTATCCTAAAAATAAACCGCCAATGAAACGTAACATTACACTCCATTAGTCACCAATTTACTAAAATACTTTTCCACGCGCAACTTCCGTACACAAACAAGCTTATGACGTCATCACCCGACTGCTACTAAACGGGAGGTAATGAGTTTTTTTCAAGTACTTCTATAAGTACTTAAAAAAAATTTTGATTGATTGATTGAGATTGTGATCACAATCTCACCTGGAGGAAAGTGAATGTATGGTTGACGATGGAGCATGGAGCACGCTTGCCTACCTATTCGCTCTTTACTGAAAGACCCTCAGGTTGTAACTACCAGGAAACAGAACCCGGTACGGAATTCCAATCCTGTACGCACAATCAAAGTATTCACAAAACGTTATGTGCGTTTGTTTGTTTCTATTTACACACGCCTCGTATCTGTGACACTATCGACGTATAGCACACAAAAGACCTTGCCTCAAACGTCATCCCCAGTTTCCGAAGATCAAAAAATGTAATTATCTACCCTCGATCTACCCCAACCATTTATATTTGTTCTACAAATTCGACGTATTTTGTACGCAATTTGGCGGGTGTCCAGTGTTTGACACAATACGGGAAAGAAACGAGGGGTGGTCTTAATAAATAAAAAGTTACTACCGTTCGTATTGTTAGTTGTAAAGGTTTTTTGTGCTCTATTAATTAGTAAAGAAAATCAACAAGGAAGTAGTAAATAAGAACTCTCGATTAGAATTCTGAAGAAAATATCGTGTTATTAGAATGTTCAATTAAATTAGTATTTAAAACAGGAATGAAAAGCTCGTGCTCAAACTGTTATCTAATTTCCTACGTTATACTAAACACTTTGATCCGATTTTCAACTGACAGATAATTTTAATTGCAGAGTATTTTTTTCCTGTTACTTACAACAGGAGTCATACATATTTTTTTATTTATCAGATTGATTAGATTAAGTACCTAGACATGACCTTTTATTATTTATTTATTTATTATATACTTTATTGTACACCTCATAATAAGAACAGGACAATCAAACATAAAAAATTGTACAATGGGCGGTCTTATAGCACAAGGTAATCTCTTCCAGACAACTTTTGGTTGGACGAAAGGAGATAGATTTAGGGCTGTCAGTGTACAAACGTTCCAAGCAATACTAATTAGACATATTAATAAAAAATACATAAATACAATACCAATTTATATACTAACAAATATCAAATATATAATTGAGAAAGGAGCGGAAATAATAAAGTAAAAGGTAATGCTCCTTTACCATTCTTTTAAACGCTGGTAGCGTTTGGGCATTTTAACGATGGGAAATCATCAAATTATTCATTCCTCTCCGCTCCTTCTGCGCAGAGAGAAAAGGAGTGTCAGACTATTACTGACTAAAACCCATCCGTGTTACTCCAAAGGTCCTTTACGTTCCAGGGCCGCGGTGACTCTATCGAACAAATTTCGTAGCCCAACTAGACGCTGTCGATCTGTCTGATACCAAAATTATCGTACCGTGCCGTGCAACAACGGGCACGCCCCCTCAACTCCACTCCGCCACTAGTTTATTACTTTAGGGAGCTCGCGACATCAAGACTATCCGAATTGGAATCTTATTACAGATAAAAGAAACTTGCCACCGTGCAATGCATACGCAACGAATACATCCGAATATTTACGAAGATTTCCGATTGAGTCGTAAACCAACATGTCAAGAGATAAACGGAATAAAAATAAGTAAGTATAATAGTTACTGTTATTGTAGATGTTCCTTAATATTTTTGGCGCTATCTTGTTGGTAGGGAAATGTAGGGAATATGTATGGAGATTGCGACTGGTATTCTTTTATTCGAAAAAAGGACCGGATTTTGATATAGGTAATGTTTGAGCTTCTGGGTAAACACTTCGCAAGGTAATCTTTAAGCATAGATAGGTAACGTTTTAGTGTTATTTTAAGTGCTAACTTTTACCCAGCAACTTTTAAAAAACTTGTGATTAAAATACGCTATTAAGAAAATGAAGCAAACAATGTTATTGTAAGCATCCAGCTGAATCTTTTTGAGCCTCTTTATTTTACAATTTTGAATGTCGTTCCGTCGGTACTGGTACAGAAGGTAACTACTTTAAATTCTCAGATATCCATCCTACCCATAAGTAGAACATGTTTTGGGAATATTTCCACCGTGCGTACGTCTAAGGAGTGGAATTCCCTGCCGGAGTCTGTGTTTCCTGATAGCTTTAAGTCAAGAGAGAATAGTTTGCTTCTAGGCAAACGAGCTCCATTTTCGACCACATTATCGCTTACCATAAGGTGAGATAGTGGTCAAACGGGGGCCACGAGCTTTTACAGATCTACGACGCGGGCCTATCAATAATAAAAACTGAAATAGCTGAGAAAGGAAGCAAAACAGATGAATCATACTTAGTCGTAACAGATGGAACTATAATAAACGCCTATCAAAATAATCTCTAATCAAATTCCAAGAATGATTCATCTCGAATCAACCGCAATTACAACATAGTTCAACAACCCAATCCTTCATTCAATCAAGGAATGAACAAAATAAAATAAACGACAAATGACAGCTAGGTGTCAAAAAATAATAGACTGCACTGACATCTGTCGGTGAGGGGAATTAATGACAGTTCAAACATCAATTTGGGAGGGACCATGGAGGGACCTTATCGCGACCCGCCAGCGAAGGGTGTCAACTACTTACGTCCAAGGACAAAGCATGGAGGAACAGAAGGTTTGCTTGTGAACAATGAAAAGTTTTGATGCTAGCGTGACATTTCCGAATGATACATAAACGAAGCTAATGCAAGTAGGCAGTAGAAAGAAAAAGAATGAAAGAAAATTGCATTTATTGGCACAATAATTTAAAAAAAAAAACAATATTATGCCAAAAGGGCCTCAGCTCAGCATAATAAAGAAGAGAGAAGAAAGTGAGAGGTAGAACTTATCCGCTCCTCTTACTTTGTTCAAGCGATTTTCCTTTGGAATGCGCTCCCTCTGAGCATCAGGACGGCAACAAGTCGGTTGTCCTTTAAGGTGAAGGCACGTGAGCACATTCGCAAGAAGTTGGTAGAATCATCACAGCGTTAATTCGTTGGATTGGTTTTTTCTTAATAACTTTGTTTATGTGTATGTATGTATCTATGTATTTATAAATGTTTTTTATATTTTTTCTTCTCTCTATTTTTAGTTTTTCTTTAAGTTGCACCTGCTATGTTGTCTCTGCACCACCCTAAGGTCGTCTGGTAGAAAATGCCTAAGGCATTAAGTCCGCCTTTGTACAGTGTTTTTAATAAAGTTTTGCATAAAGTTTTAATAAATAAATAAATAAATAAGCAAAAATATACAGACTACAAGAGTATATTCAGATCACTTCTTCAAACTGTCAAAAGTAACTCGTAGAAGTACTAAAAGTAATAACATTAAAAAGATTTTACATACAGAACACCCATCTAAGTGTCTTTTAAGATACAGTTTAGTTATTAAAAAAAACCGGACGAGTGCGAGTTAGACTCGCGCACCGAGGGTTCCGATCGAGTCTTTATTTTTTTCGAGTATACATTACCCACGGAGACATCAATGTACGTCACGGTCATTTCTTCAACCAAAAATTAAAGTTTGTATTCGCATTTTTATAAAAGAACAAATTCCTATTTTCGGACTTTTTCCTGTACTTATACTGTAAGATCTATTCTTCTTTACAAATTTTAGGACTGTGGTCAACGGGAAGTACCCTATAGGTTTTGATTCCCTTGCGAGCGTCAAATAATGCGCCATAAACGGCCTTATCTTTAGATTGCGTTGACTTGGAAGTTTGGTTTTTTCACTGCTCCAAGATGTAGCTGTTCTGAATATTTTTATAAAAGAACAAATTCCTTATTTTCGGACTTTTTTCTGTACTTATACTGTAAGATCTATTCTTTTTTACAAATTTTAGGACTGTGGTCAACGGGAAGTATCCTATAGGTTTTGATTCCCTTGCGAGCGTCAAATAATGCGCCATAAACGGCCTTATCTTTAGATTGCGTTGACTTGGAAGTTTGGTTTTTTCACTGCTCCAAGAAGTAGCTGTTCTGAATACTTGGAGTTAAGTTCAGCTTGACCCTTTACGCGTTCCTGAAAAAAAAAAGGTATTCACAGACAGACAGACGGACAACAAAGTGATCATATAAGGGTTCCGTTACCGAGTACGAACGAAAATTACGTTCCGAGGTACGGAACCATAAAAACGACATTCTTTTGAATAAACGTATTCCATTTATGGATGGACAATCAATAGACAGTACTACATAAAACTGCATTTAATATCGTTTGACCAGCCATTAAAAGTTGTAATCAGTAATTAGAACTATATGATCTTCAGACTAGCCATAGCCTCCAGATTCAAAATGCGTAGACTGCTGCGATTGGGTGTCGACAATGCATTGAACCAATCACATCAGTTTGAGTCACATTCAATTTACTACTTTGAGCTGAACTTAATCCGATCGGAACTTCTGCACCCCATCGACTGCAAAGCATTCAGTCTAACAGGAGACTTATGTCTGCATACGTCAGGCAAGATAATTGGATACTCTTTTTTACGCACGTACTTGTACATAGCTGGATAGGACAGCATTGGGCTCTCAGGGTGGAATGTGTCTGAAAGTGATTGGGATTTAATTAGTTTGTGTGACTGCAGGCGGACTCGTTAGGGGTTTATGCAGGTGTTAGTGTGTAGCCTTGATTTAGGATATCTAGATTCCGTGTGTCAAAAGCTCTTTGGATTCTAGTCAGTCAAATTCTAGTTCTATTTCTAGTTGGATTTAATTAAATATAAAAATGTGCGAACCATGAGCGAGCTTTGTTTAATTTACGTTGATGCGGTTGAATTTTATTAAACTAAACGGTCTTGTAATTTGACCACATTTAATTAAACATGAAATAGAAATTTATTTCTTGGTGAATAAGATCAGCCATCAAATGCTGACTTTATTCACCAACACATACGGTAATACTGTAGACCATTTTTCTGGCGAACATGTAATAAGAATTAATATAATAAAAATAATATATAATTCGGTACCTACTTGAAAAACCTGGCGATCGAATTTTGGTTACGGTGGCCAATCTTAACAGACATTAGCCAAGTACGCAGGAGATATTATAGTGCACAAGTGTGTGCGCAAACACAGGTGTACTCTCTGTTACTTAACTCTCATATCCGATGGGACGACCTACCGGGAAGAGATCAGGCGCAGGCCCATCAGCTTTCCACGGGGGTGTCACTCGACAAACATCCAAATTCTGGATTGCTACAGCAAAATTCGCAAGAGAAAAACCCAAGTCTCCACGCTCGGAGATCGCACTCGTGTCAGAGACCAACTGGTAAATTAATTTAAAAATATGCACTAGCAAAAGCTAAATATTTCAGAATAACTGAAGTCCTACTTTTCCTTCTTACAATAAAATCTTTACAATATTATTACAGAGCTCATAAAAAGCCCCATATAAATTTATCATCACGGATGTTTGCACCATATTATGAGGAAATAAACCACTTGTTGAGGTGATGCGTGATGGTAGAACATTATGCTGCCCCGAATTTATGGTGCAAGGTGATATTGATATCTTTGACCTTATTACCCGCCTACCTAGGTATGTATGCCTTGCCATTTCGATACGGAAATAATTTCCGTATTGAAATGGCAAATTATACATAATAATAATAATAAATTCATTTTATTTCAGACATTGTCCATAGATCATTTAAAATTAAAAGTCAATAAAAACGAAACACATTACAACAATAAATTAAATTTAACACGCACATTTCACATTATAATTACATAAACAATGTCAACACACAATACAAAAAATAAAAATATATCACAAAATATGAGGAGAGGCGCTAACATGAAGCTGCATCCACCTCTTTATCAGAGACAGGTCCCACCGCTCGGACAACACCCTCAGGAGACTGTTCGAGCTTCTCCGTAGGCGACTTAATAGTGAAGCTCTCCGCTTCCTTATGATCGCGAAAAAATCATCGGTAGCGCCATTATAATTTGCGCGGCAGGACTAATTTGCTTCAAAAAGCACAAGTTACTCGCGCCTTACGTAGGTACTCTAAATGAAGTCGCCGAAAAGATTGACATTTTTTCATGTTCATTGAATGAATTCGCAAGAATAACTGCATACCATTTATGTTCTATTTTGTAAAATAAGTATAAGCTAAGTACCACCCTATCGCTTTGGGATATCCTGTAATAATATAAGTGTTGTGTTTAATAAATAAATGAATAAAATAAAAACAAATACATTTGAGCACTATTGAGGGTCGCGGGAGTCCGCTGGATACGATTAGCACAGGACCGGCGACCTGCGAACAGGACAGGAGTCGATGAAATGATGATCCTGAATTGCTGATGAGTTATTCTGTACTAATGTATTTACAATGGATTAAAATAAACACAATTCCTGAAAGTACTTTGTTCGAAATTCGTTTTAGAAAAAAAAAATTGCGGCAGTCCTTGGGGACTGCCGATAGAAGTGAAAACTAAACAAAATCTAAATGGTTCGGTGACGATGAAGCGAGTTCCAAGATTTTTGTTCAACTAAAAAGTACACATATATACAAAGTATACATTTAGCTCATGGAAAGCGTTCGGTGACGATGACGCGAGTTCCATGATTCTTGTTCACTCAAAAAGTGCTTAACGCGCCTAAAGAAGTTTTCACTTCAAAAACTGTATATTTCCATTCGAATCGAATATATTATTTCTGATAATTCTTTTCACATCTAAAAAAAAATATAGGCTCGCGTTTGACCACTATCTCACTGATCAATTATGGAGTACGCTTACCTAGGAGTAACCTATTCACTCTTGACTTACAAACCCCTACGTAATAAATCTTGAAATTGGACCCATGGCTCTCATAACAAGTTTATAGCGTGGTAAAATTAAGGAACAGAGATTCCAGAGGATTAGAGTGAATAGGTTTCTTCTGGGTAAGCTCGCTCCATCGTCGACTTTGTCTCTGTCATCTATGACCTAGACTAGAGCCAAGAGCAAACGCATCTCAAATTAAAAAAAAAGGAAATCAGACCCAACGATTCGTGTAGTTTTGAAAATTGGAACATTTTTTTTTTATGTGTACATATGAACATACTAAAAGTCCTCGAGGGTGGGAAACAAGCCGGCGGTAGGGAAAGGGGGGGAAGGTATCTTTTCAGTGTTCTGCTTGTATCGAAAAGCACTGAAAATATCTCTTTTGTCACTTCTACATTTATTTATAATGTTATGTTTAATTTGATTTGGAGGCCAACCCTAAAGCAGGTACCTACTTTTGTTCTCTGGCGTTCTTATTTTAGGCCCACTTTTCTTAAAATTACGACCTCCTAAAGACATCTGGATCAAGGGTGCTACCTGATCGGCCTTGTAGATAAGACGAGGTATTGAAACGACTGCGGGTTTTATTACTTAGCAATGAGCTGGCATCTTCTTTAGATTATTATCTAGGATCCCGAAAAATTCTAGGTAGATTATGTGGAATATATTTTATTTTAGCTACATCAATCATAGTTACACAGCTCTTTTGCAAACTTAATTCTACGGACGCAATGGCGGTCTGAAAGAACATAAAATAAAAGGTCCGGCGGTATTTACTTATACCGCTATTGATAACTTCATGAACCAGATCTGAAACTCATTTTTCTAATGTCTCTAAAAAAATCTAACTGCGTTCTTCGGTGACTTTTTTTATGGATTGGAAATCATTTAATGACTTCTTCCGCTCTGGGTGTAGCGGAAGGGCGTGTCAGACTCTTACTGACTAAAACACATCCGTGTTCCTTCTAATGCCCTTTGCGTTTCAGAGCCGCGGTGAATCTTTCGAACAAATTCCACCATTAATCTTGTCTACCACCGCTGAAACCACAAAAAGTAAAAAATAAGTATGTCAGACATGTTTGCATGAATATTTCCTATGAAAATGAACAGCCGTTTGGTTGGTCGGTGCTGACCTAAAATACATGACAAACACCCATGGCAAACACGGTGACATTTGTTTATCTAACCCTTTCACACTAAAACTGGACATATGACAGGGTTACTAATGTACGGCAGCCATTTTGAATCGTAAGTTTTACTTTGAAATTTACTGGTTTTCGTTTGGTGGTCAATACTTTTACAAAAATAAAACAGTTAATCTCTTTTAAAATAGACTATTTTGAAAATAAGACTACGTGAAAATCGAAATTTTACTTCATTTTTAATTTTTGATTAAAATGTAGGTACTTATTTGTTATTTTATGTCATAACTCATTTTATTCCCCACAGCTATAAAAGCAACACTATATTTACCTATTCCAAATAAAATAACGGAATAGTGTGTTTGTGTTTCTTCAAAGTGAGTAGATAGAAGCTTAGACTAGGTTTCTGAATTGAGAATTTGGAGTTCAGAACGTGTCTAACCATTATTTGCAAAAGTTTGACAGATTTTTAGGCTCAAGTAGACTAACGGTCGGTCTCAATAACGTATCTACCTTATTGCCAAACCAATTGTCAAATTAGCTACCAACAGTAGCTGAAACGTCATGTTACAAAGGAAAAAAATACGTTTCAGCTACTGTTGGTAATTATTTGACAGTTGGTTAAAGGTAGATTCGTTATTGAAACGAGCCATTAGACAATAATTAACCTAAAAAAAAAAATCTTTATTCAGAAAATGAAAAAAAAAATTAATTGCCTGTTTCACCAGCATTAAATTCCCATTAATTTACTTGGCAGATAATTCCATACAAATTATGTTCCATTTTCGAATTAATTCGGCAATTAGTGGCTATTCTGAGGTCGTGAAACAGGCCCTTAGTATCCTTACTAATCACGACTGCAATAAAATAAAACATATACAAAACTTCAGCCAAATTTAAATATATCACCAAAACTTTGACACACGCTTATCTAACCCTTCCGAACTAAATCGAGACACACGTCAAAGTTACTAATGTCCCACCGAACGTCGATTCATGTTACAATATAATTGGACAGATTTCTCCTGTCATTTTTCATATCCATGTTTCGAGTAGCCATAGACATAGATCATGGTGGATGATTGAGGGGGTGCGTAGAACGTACAAATTGACTGGAAGTTAATATGTCATGGTACTCATGGTTGTTGTCATAACTTATGGCAGGAGTCATTGATGATTTTAATGGTTGTAGCGTGTCAAGTGACTTTAGAATGGCGTTTAGAGTTTTTTTTGTTATTTGAATAATGGTTTTATGTCTCTTTATGTTTGACATGTGTCATAGTTATGTAGTTTTTCTTTTAATTTATGTATTGTCAGTAATTGACGTGTGCCTACGGTCAAAAGTTTGTTAGACTAAAGTTCATTTGGACTCTTCACGATCACAATACTTTGTACCATCTGTAGTGATCCCTCTAGGTTTTCTGGGAGAAAAGTCTACTTAATCTTAATCTCACCATTATGAACTTTATTATCACTGCACTGTGTAAATGTCCATACACTGAATAACTTGTTTTGGTATATTCAATAAAGAATAAGAAAGGAAGAAACATCACGCCGAACCTATTAAATTTTTTAAGGTTCCAAACTTCCGTAAGAAACGGAACCCTTATAGGATGACTTGGTTGTCACAGCCAATTTTCTCCAAATTTACTGAACCGATTTGATTGAAATTTAGTACACCTATGAACTTCTGCACGCGAGTCCGACTCGCATTGAACCAGCAATTTTTTTAAACAGTAAAAATTACATTAATTTTAGAGGTGTTCTTCTCCGATTTCAGTTTTTTTCTTCCATTTCTCAGAAAAAGATCTCAGTCATAAAAACAACACCGTAATATTAATGCAAGTATTCAAACTCGAGCACAATCAAGTTCATCAACCGCGAACCAACTTTTATATCAACATAAAATGATAATAAATGAACCAAAAGCAAGCAACCAAAATGTTTTATTGAGTACGAAACTTTTTCGCACTCAATAAAACATTTGATAAAATCTCCCGAAGGTCCTCATAAACTAGGCCCAATGAAGTGACTTCGTTTGGTACAATGAGGGTTATAATTCAACAGTTATCATTTTTGGCCGCAATTTGCGTTTTCAAGCCCACTGGGGGTCGTTTGATTGGACATGGCGAGTTATAGCTATTTGTTTTTTTTGCCAGAATTTATTGCGGTTGATACACCGTGTCGTTCCGAAAGAATGTATTTTTTTCCGTAACCCGTGGTTGAGCCTATCTTTGCAATTTTATTCGGGAACGGTATTTGTTGTTCCACGGCTTTGCCTTATTTTTGTTTAAACTCAGAAGTCGTTATTTTACTCTTCCTAAACGTAAGACTGGTGAGGGACATGTTTTTATTTCTTATTCATGTGAACAATTCATCACTGTCACATGTCTTACCAGACAGTTCATTCCGCCCCAACATGTCCCATTCCCCGTCTCAAAAGACCAAACTAATAGAAAATGTCAAAGGACCAATTACATTCAACCTACCTACAAGACCTAGGTCTTGTCGGAAACCTATAAATACAGGACAAAGTCCACCGTGGGAAGCATCTGGTGTTCGTCGCGACACGACGTACGGAACCGTTTGTCAACCCCTTTCTTGGCAATTACTATTTACGCGTCCGCGGAACCCTGAAAATTAAACGTCGTTTCTGTAACGGCTGTAAGTGGTTGTCGAGGTAATGACCTGTGTTTATGTCGTGAATAAACTGGTGGAAATAGGAATACTGTTATGATGAATGTATAAGCTTTGAATTATGGTTTCAGGTGCATTTGTTATGGGTTATTTTGATAATAGTTGTTTTTGAATGACAATGTTTACTTCTATAATTTTGGTAGGCTATTAGAAAATTCAAATTATTAAAAGTAGATAATATTTTCTCCTGAAAGAAATCAATGTGATATCAACCTACATTGTTTTTTTTCTGTCTAAGTAGCATAATATTGTTGAGCGATGGAAATAGAGATAGACTTTGCCCAGCGCTGGAACAGTTTGGGCTGGTTGTTATTTTAAACGAAATATAAAAAAAATAAGAAAAAACAAATAAACTACATAAGTATGCAGATAATTTGTGGGGATTCCGAAATAATACCAGATTTTTTTGAGTATTTCTTGATTTATTTTTCATTCACTATTTAGAACGGAAACTTGATGGGGCCGGAGACGGCAATATTATAAGGAATAATTGTTTTTTTTTTCTGCCTTGTTAAGTTATGTATATGCATAATTAAATTAAGAATATTTCTTCTTAGTTTTTTCGATAAATTCTTCATAAATATCAGCATCACTACGAAGGTATCCCTAACCCAAACAATCTGGCGTACACTTAGTGGCAAAGTAAACGAACCGCGAAGTGTTTACGTTTCGTGCGCCTCATGTGTACACCGTGAAAGTGTGTCCTTAACTTGGCTAAGAGTGCACGTGCGTGATAGACTTATTGCTTGCTTACACTATCTGACATTTTATATTTAGTGAGATTCTTAGCGTGATTTTGAAGGAATAGAAAATTGGTCTAAATAAAGTTTAATTGCCCATATGGGTACACTGTATTCTGAGTCTCTTAATAGCTTTTAGTAAATCAACGTATTTCATTTACCTGTTTACCTACTTCACCAGCTATTATAGAAAATACTTATTAAAATATAAATGCTAAATTGAGCGTGTTTGATATGCTTTGACGTCTAGATCGTCGCTGTACCGATTTTGATGAATTTTGGTTCGGAGATAGATGAAAAGCAAGAGAATATAGGCTTCTTTTTAGGGAAAATAAAACTTAAAGGTGGAGAAAGGGGAAGGAAGACGCGAGCGAAGCTATTGGAAAAAGCTAGTCATATTGTAATTTAAGAAATTATGATTAATCAAATTTCAATTTATCCAAGTTTATAATTCCAAATAAATTACTTTTACTATTTATACTAACTTTTGCCCGCGACTTCGTACACGCATATCACGTTGTTCCCGTTCCCATAGGAATTTCGAGAAATCCTCATTTAGTGCTCCCGTACACTCCCCAAGGAATCTCACATGTCAAATTTCAGATTAAATGTGACTGTTCCTAATTTACCCTAGATTTAGTCTTAAGGTCCGTTTCCCCAGAAGTTTTGGCTGTCCGTTGTCAGTCAGTCAGTCAGTCAGCAACGGAAGAATTTTATATAATTTTAGATAAAGATACCTACCAAAACATTTTCTGTTATTTTTACCAATGCCAACTTTCGGAGGCAAAGTTATTCGGTGGAAGGCGGACCGCAAGAATTATTTATGTAACACAAAACTTCCACTCGCCACTTGTTGATGGCGAAGTTAGAATACAGTTATTTTTGCTAAATTATGGCGGGGAACAATAATAACACGGCCACCCTGGGCTCTTTTTTATTCTTTGAAAGTTTTTTGGTATTTTTTTTTATTATATTTTTTTTACTGTTTCTTGCGATCTTATGAAATAACGCTCTTGTAGCGTTTAGCTTTTTTCTTCTGTTACTAAGTGACTACAGACAACGCATAGCCAAAACTACTAGTCGTAAATAGCTGTAATTTGGCATGTAAGTTGCTTGAAGAGTGTAGGGATTTCCCGGAATTCCCACGGGAGCTGGAAAAAACGGGATATTCGCGTACGCAGTCGCGGGTTAAAGCTAGTTATTATTTGTATAAAGAATGGAAAACGGTGTAACTTAGCTATTTTTGTAGTTAATCTAGAATCCGTGGATTCGGATAGGTTATACCGAAAACTCATTAAACATGACCAAAAGTGTAAGCAAACAATCAATACCCGAGATTGATATTCAATAAACGACACGTCCCAGAAAAAATCAATAAAACACCCAAAAGCGTACCCATCCCGAATTCTCAAGGTCCCTAAACTATTACGTCACAACCCACAGAATATATTCCCAGCATACGTAATATTACGAGTATCTTCTGCTTCGCCGGTCAATAATACAATATTTGGTCTCCCAAATGTGCCCACTTGTTGCCCAACCGTACGTGCGTGTATCCACTTACTCCTAAAAATAATGTCGTCCTGGTCCCGTCGGTTACATTTGCCGGGAAATTAACCGGAAACCAGACATTTTTTCATATTGGCTGATATATTATTTTATATATATGACAATGGAGGTGGATAATATGTCGGAGATAATATTGAGGTCTATTTTTAGATGTGAGTTATTTTCGTCATAATAGTAATTTATTTGTCAGCAGATTCGGTGCAGTTTCAGGACCTGTGGCAGACAAATAGTCAATGTAATGAGATAAACTATGTTGTAATGAACGATAAAAACCTGCCAGTGAACTGTCAATCCATGTAATCAAGATGGAATGACAGCTCACTTCGTGGTCACGTGACATCTTGATTATATAGATTGACAGCTCACCTCATGATCACTACACCCAAGCCTTCACTTCGACATGTTTACAGAATCGACCGGCAGAATTTTAAATGGGCAACCTCTTGGACTACCAAATAATAATCATAGAACCTGCAAACATTTCTAGTCCAAGAGATGCTCGATCATGTTTTTGCTCAGTCACAAGATTTGACTAATGGCTTGTCTGGTACACCCGCGGCTTCCCAAAGACATCCGTATGATGTACAGTCACTATCATAAGTCTGAAACACCAATGATTAGTTTGTTAACATTTTTGGCAATTGAAATGTGCCTATTTAGCAGCTCGTGGATTGAGGAATGCAGTTTGTTCTCGTGGTCGCAAGTGTGACTTCCTAGCGGGTTTTCTTGGGTTATAGTAGCATTAATTCACTAAACAAAGTATTTTTTAACCCAGTTTAAGTATACTTAAACCAATTTTTGGATTGGAGTGTGATTGGAGAGGCAGTCCTCTGGCTGGATAAAGAGTCCAGCCAGAGAATTGCTGCAGTTTAAAGGTCATAGCACACATATCAACTCGGAAAGGGATCGTCACCGTATCGGCTTTTTTGCCGCTGCCCCGAGCCGAAGCGATTACGTTACGATTCCAATTAGTGTGCGTTGCAGTAGGGAATTTCAAATAAAGAATACTGCACGGCTCGTGTTGATACGGTGATGGCCCCTTTCCGAATTTATATGGTTGCTAAGACCTACTGATGAAATCAGTCCATAAAAGAAATGACTATCAACTTGTGTCACTAGCTGTACGAGATATGACACGAGTAGGAGTACAATTTAATGTACATTTAATGTAGACTAATCTTTATAATGCGGGCTGTGCAGCGTGACTTTATTATTGTGGTAACGCCTCCTACATGAATTTAAGTGGGGATTATGTTGGTACTAATTGTGTCTGAAATTATAAATAAGCTTTTTTTTTTCTTCAATAACTTCGAGAAATTATACACCATCAAATTTATATGCGTAAAAAGCATTCTACATTTTCAGTTCACAACTTCTCAAGATATTTTATCATCTTACGGAGTTAGCCATTTTCCGGTGACATATCTACAGAAAGAGATTAACACACCAAATTACTTGTAAGGAGGCTTATCATGTTAAAATCAACAACCCGGGCATCTGCATAACTTTATGTATTTTTTCACTTTGTAGGTTAATTAGCTAAAAAAATTACATAAATCATTTTTTTTCAAATTCAATCGATGAAATGTGGGTGCACTCTTCTGTCAAACTCATTGAGGAAAATGGCGAGATGTTATGTTGCTTTTTCAAATCCGATTAATTGGGCAAAACGTGCCAACATCAGTGAGATTTTCCGTAGACAACTCAAGTAGTAAATGATTAAACAAAGTATTTAAACTTTACTTCATCATCATCATCGTTTCAGCTGAAAGACGTTCCCTGATGGACAAACTCAAAAGTACATGTCGCATCGAGAACAACTTTTAGGTTACACGACCTAGAATTGCAAAAACAAAATTAAACAAAAAATAAAAAACTGCAGACGCATTGAAGCGATGAATCAAGAAGACGTTAATGATGTAAAACTTATCAAAGGGATTCTTTTTTTTAAAAAGGGTGATATAATTAAAAAGGTGAATTTTAACGAGGCCGATTGTGAGTCTCAGCAGATGTCACTGGCCATCAGGCATTTGCGTAATGAATATAATTTTCTCACTTTTATTTTTGTGTAGAATTCCATGTTTTCGTTTCGTGGAATGAATTTTTAAATCTGATTCAGTGTCCGGTTAGCAGTTACAAACAAATAAATAATATATCATACCTCATTTGTTGAAATCGAGTCCGTGTTACAGAAATGGCCATACAGACATTCTCTCATAAAATATTACCCTCTGGGATAGTTGGGTATAAAAGGAAATTTGTGAGATAAAATTGACCAAAAGCCGAAAGGTATGACGGCCTGTTCATTAGAATAAATTTTGGTCATAATATATTTTTAAGACTTTTCCCATACCAACGCTGTACTATACTTTATCTTAGCAAACTGCATTCTCCCTTGGCTTAGAACATAGGTACTCTGAACAAGAGCTTATCGAAATGTGCATTTGGTTAACGCATCAATGGGTCATATTTAATCGTATCAGCACTCCTCCTGTTAGTTAAATGGAGGAGTTACGTCTTCAAACTTACAGCAGCTATACTCACTAGGTTGCAGCGTTACTAAAATTATGAAGCTGTTACAGGTTTTACCCAGTATCGTGATATCCAGTAACTGGGTTGTGAAGGGCCCTTATAAAAAAATAGTGCACAATATAGTACACATAATAGTGTTACACTGGAAGCCGACTCAAGCATAGATTGGGAAAGGTTACGCAACTTGATCTTTTCGTTTGAGGTTTTACTTGTAAACATTATTTGCGTGTTCTTTGATAACGTATTGCGCATGCACACTGTACAGTCAACAAAACTATTTGATATGCATGCAGCTAACTTGCAACTACTTTTAAATAATGTTGTGAGTGTGTTGAGTAGACAGTTATTGTACACCACACTCGTAAGTATGTCTTAAGCTTAAAAAGTTATAATGCACACATTAGAAATAAATATTGGCAGTGCAGTGGAAAGATACCATTTTTGCCTGTAAACTAAATAACTCTGTTGATTGTACTTGTAAAAGTATTTACCAGTACTCACGGTACAAAATAAGGATACGAAGATACTTAGAAAATGTATCTCATGTTACAAACAAAGCTAAAAAAATCGACTGCAACAAAAACTTTTTCATAAACAAAACAATCCAGTATCGCTAAAATATATGCCCAAAACTAGTACATTCCAAACTACAAAGGCACGTTAAAATTTACATAGCAAAGTTATAAAACAAACTTCATTAATAAAGTCTACGGTTGTCGCTGACGAAAATTACTGAAAAATGTAACTTAATAAAACAGTAGGTACGCTAACAGTCACTTTGACTTTGAATTACGATCAAAAACTTGAAAAGGTTGAGTAAATATTGGGAAGGCTGATGGTCTAAATAACAGTGCGAAGAAAAGGCGGGTTTCTGTCCGAGGAATTTGTTTCAAAGCAAGTTGGTAATTTAAAAAAAAATTTTTTTTTTTTTTTTGGATACCTTTAAATCTCCGATGCCCGGTTTCTGAGGTTCTTTATCGGTCGTTAATCCGTCTGTTAACCACTAACCAACGAATGACGTTATGACAAATAGCGTTAATGGACAGATAAACGACCGATAAAGTACTTTTCTCATTGGCACCTGTAAGTTGATATTTGCTTGATTCAAAAATCAAATGTCATATATTCAAACAAGGCTGAAAATCAGCACTTATTGAACGTTAAAATGTAGGTACATGAAGACCGTCTCCCAAAAGCCCGTCACCGATTAAAGTTACCACAACTGTTTTGTTTGACTTGTGATCAAAAGTCATTAAACGATATTTAACCAAGTTTTTTGTTAAGCTGTTCAATAAAATGTCACGTAGGCTGCTGATTTAACGCCGTTCAATGAAAAGGCTGTGCCACCCAGTAAACGGCTGATTAAACTAGTTGGCTGCGACATATCTCCACTTACTTCTTCTTCGGCTTGCAAAGAAAGGTAGAGCAATAAGCAGGGCGAGACAAATGGTGATGCTTGCATGGAAATTGTTTGTAATTGTGTCTGTATTACTATCCACAATACAAGGTTTCATATTCATATAATTATGGATAAAGATGTTAATTACAGTCAAGCATGAATTCATGTAATATCATAATTAATAATCTCTCAGATACAGGATAATTAACACAATCTGGTGTCAAATTGAGGTGTAATTATTGACAATTATCACTTTCTGCGATGTCATATTTAGATAAGTAGGTATATAGAGATATGCGGAAAAGAGAGGATCCTCATACCAGTCAGTTGTTGTGTCTGGTGGGCAACTGCCCGATACTTGATATTTAGACTGTTTTATATGTACAAATCGCACGGAGAGTTTGCTTGCGCGATGCAAGATTTCGTTTGTTAGTTCGTCGTAGGTGGCGTTACGGTTCTTTTTGCTGCCGTACTAATTTCGCTTCTTAGTTTTTCATGTGGTGGCATTGATGCCGCTACAGGTACACACGAGTGCGGGCCTGCGGATGCCGAGCGTTGGGTGGCTCGCCGTCCGATCAGAACCCGGGTCGATGACGCGTTGTGCTCCACGTGCACCTCAAAGAGATGTCAGCATAGGGGACAGAACCCACTAGGGCACTGGCCCTAGTGGGCGGCAACTGGCAGGCACTGGCCTGCCAGAGAGACTCCTTCCGCTCCGCCCAGAGCGGAAGGAGTCATTTGATGATTTCCCATCCATAAAAACGGTACACACGAGTATTATAAAAGGTGCATATTTATTTTGCGTATCACATACATACTAACTCACTGTGGCGAATTATCAGTATACCGAAGGTACTGAGTTATTCCGTCAATTAGCTGGATTCAGAAACAAATGACGTAATTTCAAGACGACTTGGCCAGGACCGCAAGCACATGCAAGTCGTCAAACAATCAATAGTTGTGAGATGAGGTATGACCGGCAACTGATGATGATGAACGCAATATTTGCTGAAAACAGTCTTGGCTGAGAAACATATGCGAATGAACCGAGGTCACGAATACTGCTGATCTGTGCAACCTCTCAAAAGACAAGTAGAACTGTGTATTCGGAGTTAAAGATTAATCAGTCACCGAAAGAAAAGTGAAAGGTTAGGACTGACTGGGAATAGGACTGACCGGTAATTTTCTCCACATAGCTCATCCAATCTAACACCTAAAATATTGTAATTTACAAGCAAAAGTCGCAAAGTCGACTCCAGAATGAGGCACAAACGCAAAATTAAATTTATAGCAACGATAACAAAACTCCAAAGAGAAGGTATAAATTTTGTTTGTAGTACTTTCGCGTTCAGTACAGTTGGTTACAGAAAAGTTAGGTGATAAAAATAATTTCAAATTGTTGTCTGGGTGATGCACGGGGAGTTTTTGCATTATATTGTGGTAGTTTTATAGTCCTTAGTGGTTTTGTGTATAGATAAGTTACTTTTGTAATAAATCTTTTAGTGGATAGGAAGAATAGCGGTGTATGTGAATATGGCACAATGTAGGCATTTATAACTTACTTATTACTAGTGATCAGCGCAGGTAGTGCTATTTTGGGTCAATTAACCTGAATCATAATGTTAATATAGACATGCCCTGGGATTCCCGGGAATGTTTTTCTGAATTTCGATGTATGAAGTACAGTTAAAGCTGTTGAAGATATCATGAGTACGCACGAACATATCAAACTATCATTCATAAATATCATTTCCAGTATAAGCTGATCCCGCGCGGTGCTATTTGCCATATTACTTACTGGTCCTGGGATTCAGAAGGCATATCCATTGTAAGACAACGGTCACTAAATCCCGGGAATAGCACTACCTGTTACAAAAAAAAATATGACTGCCAATGTGCAATCTTATTTATCCAAACATGATTTAATTTACTATAAAACCAACTAATCCTTCTATGGGTAGTTCCAAAAGACCCCGAATTTTCGTAATGCTTTTGAGTTTTTCACAAAACTGAGCTAACATTTTCTTGTTGTGGTTTTGATAAATTTCGTTTTATCATTGTGTTTACTCAGATAAGCGTTAGCAAATGAAGTTATCATTATTATAATATAAAACATTCACAATATATATTGTGAGCTTTTATTTTCCAAGTGTCAAATACACTCGACATTTACGCAATTTACTGGTGCTTTCATATTCAAATCTTGTTTAGTAATATGAATATAGCATCAACAGCGAAATCGTCCTTGAAAGCCCGTCTTCCTGGCTTTACGCCAATGTTGAGGCAAGTAGATGTAGCTTCTTATGTTGGCAAGTTAGTCGTTAGTGAAGCTATCTACTCTCTGTTCGCTATCTCAAGTACCTTGGTAGTTGCACGCAACTACGCTGCCTTATCTCAGCTTCCGTATCTTTCCTGGTTAGTAGCATTACCTATCAGTGTTGATATCTAAAGGAAGATGATGCTATTCTAGGTAAAGATAGTGGCGTGCTTATATTTCCCCCATGAAAAAATAAGGTCACCTGTTTTTATCTGCCACAGCAAAGAGTGTACTATATACCCAACTAATAAAATATTCGATTTAGAACCCTGATTATCCAAGAACAAAAAGTTTTCTTTCTACCCCCAAAAAAACCAGCTAATTCTTTAAGCAGGGTGAATCACAGCCGCGGAATCCTCAACATTCCTTCAGCATTATCGTGTCAACCCAATTTAAATTCGCGGCAAAAAAACGACAAAATGGCGTTCGTTGCTCGCGTGCTAACCAAACATGGAGACAATAAATAAACCTTTATCGCCATTTTAATAAATGTACGGGGAACCTCTTTGGAATAAATAAACGCGTTCAGCAATAAACGAAGGCTCGAAGGAATATTTCCAACGCTAGAAACATTGTAAGCTTTATGAGTACACGATGTGGTTGCATATTCATGCGAGTTTCAGTTAGTAAATTATAATAACTGAATTAGTAGCTGTAATTGGATGCGCAGCTAGGATATAACTGGATCTAGTTACTTAGTTTTCTACAGAACTCGCGTTAACTAATTTACGGAACGGAGGAAAAGTGGTGCGGTAGTGAAAAATTAGAATAGGATAATAACAGTGTAAACTGATTGCTTAAAAATAATAATTAGTTTATTGACTATCGACTTTTAATCGACTGTAAATTCAAATCACAAATTTTTATTCATTGCAGGTATTGATTACCTTAGCCCAATCGGCTGTTACATGGAAAATCGTTGACGTGTGCCAACTTGCTCAACATTGAATCCAATTTTTAACATCTTTATCTACACTACGAAACCAACTTCAGCTACACACAAATCACAAGACTTAACACTGCTTATTCTCCATCAATAGCTCCTTTGTCCTTACCAACCTCGGATTTATTCTCGAAACCACGAACATCACCATAAAATTCCACTAAAACTGGCTCCTGGAGGTCTTAACTACCGCATGAAGCCCAGAGGTATCGTATCACCTGACAATTCGCAGTGTAATGGTTCATTAAAGCCGGGAACTGAGTGCGTAGCCTCGTCACAGTGGGCGACGATCTTTATGAGGACATTAGTGTCATTTAGCTTGGCGTTACGTACTTTTAAATATCATTCTGTTGTAGATTTACGCTTACTTTTGTGGCTGGCTTTGTGGCGTGATGTAATTAGGATTTTGGTAGACTATGCAACGTTTTTTGATACTGTGAAGTGTGCTGACGGAGCAGTACGTTTTTATGAATTACTGAAAATAGCTTTTACAAAAAGATCTTTCTCCAAAAGTGTACCAATACAGCATGGCTTCTACGTTAGCGTTCTACAAAAACTTCAAAGTTGAAGAAAATGAGAAAAATTGAAATGAGAAATCTAAAAGCAATTCATTTTGTGAGTAGAATAAATATTCTCAAAGTAAAATAAACGAAACAAAAGATAAAACTGCAGTCCTTGAGAGCAACACGAATCTAATATTCACAGTACTAAGTACCTGATCAAATCCAGCTTAAATATTCAATTGCACCAGGCCAGTGACTTAACGGTAAATTAATTTTATGTTCTGCAAAACAAACATAGAGTTTCTGTTCACAATCACAAAGATTTTTTAAAACCAGTAACTGTATAAGCCTGAAAATGGTAATTTGATAAACTAATTCAGCAATTTGCATACTGCTCCAGGCGATAAAAAGACAAAAGCGAGCATATTCAGATTGGTCAACGTTTTTTTTTCAACCAGATAAAAGTGCATAGAATTTTTTGAAAAACTTATCTCTGTATCATATATTGTTTGCAATAGAGAATTTTACTTAACTACATCTACGTATTTAAAGTCTTTGAGTTTTGTAGCTTAAACAACAAAAATATACAGCAATGTAAAAGTGTCAATATCATGATATGTAATGATGAAAGGTAGGCATAAAGCCTGGTTTTGACAGTTTCCATTAACAAAATTAATTATATCGAATTTAATAAAAATTCAACTTCACATTTAACATCCGGCCTTATTTTTTCTCTGCTTTCATCGATTTTATTTTAAGCCACGATCAAGCTGTTTTCTCTGCCAGATTTAAATTTTCACACCATAACCCGTCTTGCATTTAAAATTACCATTGTCTTCCCCTAAGTCTGCTCGCTCCCCCATCCAAGCATCATTACACAGCTCCAACTGGGCGCATTCACGCCTTTGAGTAATTAATACTAATATCTGTCGCATAAACACCATCGGCTTTGAGGGAAACTAGCTCAGCTGAATGATCTATTTTAGCTTTTAACACGTGTTTTGTTTTTCAATTATTATCTTTGGCAGTGTATTTCTGCTCTTCGTTATACGTTTGATTAGTGTCATCAATTTTTTTTCGGTACCTTTAATTACTACAAATGGATTTCATGTGTTTTTAATATCGTACCGTTATAACAAGCTCAACAAGTTATTAACATTTTAATAGTATAAATAATAATAAATAGTACAACGCTAGCGGAATATTTATCGAAACTCAATTACAGAGACACAGAAAAATTGCTAGAAATTTTGTTAATTGTTTAGAATAGTTTTTATTAATCTTTGTAAGGTTTGCTCATTTTAATAGTCGATGAAGAAGTATTGATCTAGTTAACATAAATTACTGTCCCATTTAAAATGCGATGAAGTGATGGCCTGAAACACAGTTTTGAATAAACCTAGACCGGGCAGGTCGCTACATATAATTTAAATTCCTAGTTAAATATCTTGTACCAGTAATTAATATTATTTAGCCATACCGTTGTTTTAATTAAGGCACTAATTAAACCCTTATTATAAGATTTTACTAGGTATATATTAACTTTCTGTGGCTATCTGTCTATCTTGTTGTAAAAGTTTTATTAATAAATTTGTTTTTTTTTTATATTGAAGTCCTTCTATTGCTTGATCCTTGATCTTGAAGCGTTCTCTTTTTTCATCACGATTGAAAACGGTTTCATTTAGGTTGCAAATTATCTTCTTTGTTAATGTTAATACTCAAATTATGTTTAAAATGTTCTCAGGATCTCATCTTACACTGAAATTATCCACAGATTACTCCCCCAGGTCTTATTACACAGGCGCACGATCGTCTTTGTGTAATTAATACAAAGACATCGCTGCAAGGCTCTCACGTATTGTCTTCCATTAAAACGTTTAATTCCAAGGATTTCATTTTTCTCTCCATTTTTCTAACGTTTTTAATTATCTTGGAATTATTTGTGGTACTTAATATTGTTATATTTATGTTTGCCTGCGTCTCTTTAAGCTATTTTACCAATTCTGGTTACTTAATTTCTTTTCGTTGCCGACCTAGACAATAATTTCATGTCACATAATTGTCTTTATCTAGACAATAATTACACGTCACATAATTGTCTTTATCTAGACAATAATGTCATGTTACATAGTCTTTATACTTTCCAAAATAAAAATATTTACATTTCTGAAAACTAAGTAAATTTTGAGTTTCATCAACTCACACAACACTTTCTTCTCTATAATTGTATTTATACTTCAAAAATAAAAATATCCTTAGCAATGTTGAAAACTGTACCGAAGTTTCTAGTTTCCTCATCTATTTGATCTTATTAAGGCAAATTATATTCCCGTTTAATTTTCAGACTATAATGTATAATTTTCATCACCCTGTCAGTCCCTCAAGCCTCATTACAGGCTAGTACATTATCGTTTGAGTAATTAATACAAAGGCATAGCTAAGGGCGTACGTATTGTCTGTCATTAAGGTTTACTACGTTTAAATTATGAACGTGACCGCTTCAAAGGATCGCCGTCGTGCGAATGTGTGAATTGGATTCTGAATATATTAATACTACTACTGTTTTGGTTTGTTAGTGTTAGTTGTTTTAATTGTGTGAGAGTTGTTTTGAAGGAATTAAGATCTGTTTCTGAATATATTAGTTAGCATTTTAATATATTTTCAAATATATTTTACGTTTAATACTAGTATAAGCTGACTGTCATGTCTCTTTTTACCTATTTTTATGAACTGTTCTACAAACTTTTGAAAGCATAACTTATAGTCATGTAGATATCATGTATTTTGATTCTTTTAATCAGACAATATCAGCCCTTACAAACTTTTTAAATCTTTTTTTATAGCACAAAAGCAATTTCTATTAAGTAAAACATATTCCATCAATATTTTCACCAAAAGCGTTCAACAAACACTAGCTGAATAACATCCAATAGACTTGCATCTGTGAAATATACAGGGTGTATTCATCCTTTGTATACCGAAAGGATATACAGGGTGTACAAAGTAAGAGGGGTAGCACGTACCGTAGATACAGTACGAGTATTTTGCACTCGTTCTATAGGGGTGGTGATTCATCAATTGTGCAAAGTGCCACTTCATATTCGGCCCGTTTCACTGTCGCTTTGCGCCTTCAAATGTACGCTGATTGGATCATCTGATTTTTTTTTTTTCATTTTTGACGATTAATTTCGGCGTTTGGTCGACCGTTCTGAATCGAGTAGCTATTAGCTTTGAGTGTGGCGTTTTATTAACATGTAGATGAGATATACTGAGGTTTATTGGTATCAGGTGACTGTAAATTGGTGCGGATTGATACATACTGATGTGATTGATGCGTTTCACTCGTCTTTGTTTAAATGTAAAAAACATTTAATGACTCTACGTGACGTACGAATTACGAGTGTTTTGCTTGTCTTAGATTGTACCTCCGTCGTCAAGTGCCACACAGTATTCGATTTGGCCTATCTAGCGAGACAAAAGACAACATTAAGCACATACCTTTAGAAGATGTAGCCATCCTGACATTAACGCAAATTTGTATAATATGTAACACAGCAACCAAAACCTTTGACGTCGAGACTGGGCTAATATTCATAACATGCACCAAAATTATCAAGAGATGATTTTTAATATCGTAATGGAAGTACCTAATGTCTACTAACATAAAGAACATATTAGATTAACGATTGGTCACACTACGAAAAAGTACCTTTTGTAATTTTGTCCCGCTAGATGGGCTACATCGCCACAGCGAATTGTTTTTTATTTCTTTGTTGTTTTGAAAACAATTGCCAAATGTATCGTCAAAGTTATCAATAAATGGTTAATAGGTAATATATTTTATCTTGGTGAATTAAATTTCATTTATCTGAAACTACAAGTGTATTGTTCTGTCTTTCATCAACATGTATTCAAAATATATTCGAATTCAAATAAACCACTCTTCTAAAACTTAAAGTATCAAAACTTTATCTTCACACTATAGGTACCGACACTTCTTTTCGGTTAAGCAAATAGAGTTAGTTGGATAATTTGACGCGCTGTCCCCCTGGGAATCGAACCTGCATCTGGTAGAGGGAGACACTCTCCCATACCGTGCAATCGTCCGTAATGCACTTCGAATTAGAATAATATGATTTTAGTTTCTTTGATACGCGTTTGAAATTTTTATGAGGGTGCTAATTTTCTTACTTATTATGGAGAATTGCTTTTATAAGCGGCATTTTTAAATGTCACTTTCAGCGTCGTTTGTCTTGTTTCTGGGGCAGATTTTTTTATAGTTGTGAATGTGAAACCTTTATATTATTGAAGAAAAAACCGACGCGCGAAAAACCATACACTTCTTATGGGTTTTCTATACCAGTAATTCCGTAAAGATCCCGTTTTTTCATTCGGATGTACGTACCACTAAAAACTACAGAAACCATGAAAAAACTACTATTTAGCTTTTGCAAACCATGTTCTATGCCTGAAAATTCTCACCAAATCCTATATTGTTTCAGGTCTAGACGCCGAGTTATACTACGTCCGAGAAGGTGTGGTTAACAAATATGCGACCAGCTTCATAGTGCCCGTACCAGCTCATATAGCCGACTTGGAGTTTATGTGGCAAGCGCTTGGCGGGAGACCGGTAAAAAATACAAACTATTATCACTTATTCTGTTGAAATTTATGTTTAGATATAACTAGTTTACCTGAGCAATGAATATTTGACTTACTAGTTGCTCCATCTAAGATACTGGTCCTTAAATGAATCTGGATGGACTGGAAGCCGATTCTAAGAAAGTTGGGACACAACTAGGCAGATTTCTTACGTCATACGGAATTTTTCATTTTGACTATAAAAGCGAAGAAAAACTAAATTCAAACATTCTATAGAAAATTTTAACAAACCAGATTGTCAGATTTTTTTTATGAATTGAAGCTGTTTTTGTAAGAACAAAGTCATGAATTTTGATTATTGTGGTTTACAAAATTAATATTGATATGAGCTTACATATCAATTTTAATCCACATGATTAAAATTGATATCCACAAGAACCACAATGTAATGCACCAAAATCACTGAAATAAATATAGCACCTGACTTCACATTTAATTACGCAAATCCATACTTAACAATTAAATAATCGTTTTAATTACAATTATTCTTTAGTACAAAAGTGTGAACAGCGAATAATTTTATTTTCAAACTTGTTTATTAAATTTTGTATTCCATTGAGCAAACATTTGTCCGATATTGAGCGTGGAGCGTTCCGCATTTTCCAATTTGGTTTGAAAGCGATTTAATTTCGGAAAACAAAGAGACTGGATTAAGTTCTCATTTTTCACAGTTCCGCATGTTTTCGGATTAGGAGAGGTTCTTTTGTTCGTTTTCTTTTGTCAAAGGAAGTTTTGGTCAACTTTGTACTTAGTGATGATTAAGTTTTTTGACATAATACGTGATGTCTCAAAACTGTTACCTCGTTAACAAGGAAGATTGCAATGCAAGCTTTATGCCCTGGGCCTGAAAAGAATGAACCAAAAGAATTTAATAATCTCCTTATTAAAAATATTAAATTCACGGACAGACTGGGTATCAAATTTTGCACAAGACTTCTTTACTGTAATTAAGTTGTAAGGGAGGAAGTCCTGTACAATGTACCTTTGTTGCAAAAAAATGGAGAGGAGAAAATTTTTGAGAATCCACCCTCTAAATGGGTTAAGCAGACCTTCATTCTTTCTACAATCCTATCGGGCTTACAGCTTATATGTAGTAAAGCTATAGAGGATATGAGAAAGAGTGTAAAGATCCGCGACCTCAATTGAAAAGGAAGGATCCTCCGACAAGACCGGTGTAGTGTCTGGTTGGCAACTGCCCGATGGCTGATGTAGCTTTTGTATATGTTCAATTCGCGTAAAGAGTGGCGTTACATCTATTTTGTAGTTCGTATGAGGTGGCATAGATAGCTACAACGCCACAAAAAAAAATATTTTTGCTGATTTTGTGATATTTCAGAATTTTGATCTTAGTCCTAATTCGTATCATTTCCTTGATTTTAATGTTTCATTTGTGACATTTAATTTTGCTGGTGGAACTCAGTGAACTGCGCATTCACATTACACTTAGAAATGTACTTTTATGTACTGTATTCAGAAATAGAGATTTGATTGATTGATTTATGTATTAATCAACCATTATATTTTGTTTCCTTTAAGAATTTACAACATTTTCTGTATAATCTAATAACAACGTATTTCTTTCCAAGCTCTAACACATTCTTCATTCTTCACATGACACATGCTCGAAGGTTAAACACACAAAGACAAACACCCTTCATTATATTAATACACATTAGGATCGATCGGTCTCGATGTGTCGATAGAGGTCACGGCTGCAGTGACTCATCGCAAATACTGGCTTTAATGAGAATGAATGTCTTTAACCTTGGAGACGTGGAGACAGAGGTTACATTCTTATCTGAAACATATTATGACATGACACTTGAGAACATGGAATTCTAATAAAGATAAACTTCGTCTGATTTTCGAGTTTAAGTAGGTGTACTGGGTTGGTGAGTCTGCTAAACAAAAATGTCTCCTTATATTTTTCTTTATTTGAATATTATGAACTGTTCATGATTGAATTATAATATATAAACGTTAGTCATTAAAACACTATGAGGCAAACGGAATCACGCACGGACGGTGATGCGTGAGCAAACGTCTTGTTGGAATCAAGAAAACATTGGGACGCCACATTTTGAATAAGCTTAAGAAATGGGCCGGTCAATTACCAGAGACATGTAATGTTTACGTGTCATTTGAAATTTGTAAATTGATTGTATTGTTAGTTAAAAAATAATAATAATTTAATGGTTAGATTGTAGCGACATCAATGCCGCCACAAAAACCAACGTAGAAAAATCCACATCGCAAAAAAAGAACCACAATGCCAGCTGCGAACTACTCCAACGCCATCTATCTCGCCAGCTGCGGACTTACTCAACGAAATCCTGCATCGCGCAAGCAAAGTTCTCGGTGCGATTTGAACTTAAACAAAAGTCCGAATATTATAATCTATTGGGCAGTTGCCCACCAGACACAACACCCGCCTGGTCGGAGGATCCTCCCTTTACAATGGAGCTTTGCGGTAACCTAAGTCCTTAGAACTGCAATCGCTAACACGTGAATAAATTAGAGGTAGCTTATTCTCAGTAGGGACGAGCATAAGCCAGCCTTTGTACGAGGAGTAGATTTTGCCACACTGTATAAATGGTCACTGCCATTTATACCTAATCTAAAATTTTGCTGTAGGAAACCACCTATAATATATGTATAACATGCAATGATAGTTGGAAAAGAGTGGAATTAAATTGGATTGCTTCCAATATGGATATTATTATTGTGGCTTAATGACTGCTGTATAATCGTCGATCAATACATATCCATGTAGGTCATGAATATCACTGTGTTCAATCTAATAAGTCTGGAAAACACTAACTACAGGAAAAAGCATTGATTAACGAGCTTACTCACATTATGAAAGCAATTATTTCAAATATTAATCATAATTTTAAAGCTTTAAGAACTTGTCGAACCTTACTTTAATGCTAAAGTTAATAGTAAAGGCCAAGTAAAGTTTCCATTCGGGGGTTCGCGTGAATATTATTGTATTGCAGGCATCAGACTCTTTAACGCACAATGGTCCAACATCAGGACTAAGTGCGGAGGAAACCATACCCCAATAGATAGATAGGCCTCAGACTCATGGTAACGGTAGCTGTTCGACATATCACTCTGATTCCTTTTTTTTGGAGAATCCAAAAGGATTCCCCAAAAAACAACGGCTAATTAAGTTTGCCAAAAACTTAGTTTCGAATAGGGATAGCCTAGAGAAAAAATTGCTTATATTTAGTCCGTCAGTTAAATTATCGAAAAATATTGGATACATATTTTTATTTTATCAAATCAATAAAAAATACGAAGATAAAACGCATCAAAGATAAGGATTGGGGCTTGTAACGTCACTTTCCTGTAAAAAGTGTACTGGTAAGTGACGTCACAAGAGTTTTCAATGCACTGTATCGTCTTAATTTGTTTTTTTACGTGACAAAATAAATAATACGTGTTCAATATTTTTTGAACATCTATCTGGCGGACTAATTAGATTTTTTTAGTCCAATACACTTGGTATTCTTAATTTTGAATTAATATTTTGAAGTTCAGTATTTGTACAACCAGAACCGGGGAACAACTATTTTGCTCAAAAATGGACATCCTATTACCCCCGGTTATATTATATAAAGGCGCCATATGATTAAAGCTCAGTCGTGTTGTTATAGGACGAAGCTTTAATCATATAACGCCTTTATACCTACTCAAAAATCTCACGTCCCTGTGTTGTACGTACCTACACACGATATTCATGGTGTTATTCCTCCCAGCTGCCGTACGTGATGGGTATTGACTACGAGAGCAAAGGCGCCATGCTGCCGCCGCAGGTCAATATCTCCGAGCGAGGGTTCGTGCCCACGACCTTGCAGACTTTTAGGTAAGCTGTTTACTTTTTTTTTCATGTGTAAATCGTCCTGTATTTTGATGGAGAATTTATGGTTTTATCGAACTTCTTCTGGTACAGATGGATGCGCCTTACGATGTTCCTCCTGCAACCATGGATTAAGCTTGCATTATTTAAGTTTGCAAACGACACGGGCAATTTTTCAGGAAAATTTTAAAAGTATCTTGACGCCGCCAAACATAGCAAAGTTACTGTTCTACCTTTGTAATGAATTAGTTATTTATTGACTGCAATAATAATAGAGTAGAATTTCTAAAAAATCTATAGTTACTTCAATTTCCAAAAACACGAGTACTATATGTTCTGATATCTAACTGTCGGACCAAATTGGTTTTTTCAGGAAATATTTCTATTGTTAAAAAATATGTAGTTAGTTTAAGCTCTATTTTTTAAACAGGGTGCATTGTAATGAGGATGAGTCAATGTGAAATATGGGGACATTTTTACTGTGCAAGTTTTCTTGGTATGGCCATTTGGCCTTGTATTTAAATTATGGTCTTGTGAGTCATCTTGAACTATGTACTGTCCATTTTTGAGTTCATCCCTTGCAGTGTAGACATAAACTCATTTCATATTAGGATGAATTCTTAATAGGACGGCTCATACAAAGTGGCCAGTAAACTGAACAGTTACATCAAGCTCAATATCGCATAGATTTTTATTTAAATATACTAGTATCTTCGCTTCGTCCGCGTGGGTGTCGAAAATGATCCCAAGGGAACTAACTCCCGGCATAGCCTATGTGCTACCCCAGAACAAAACCTATCTTCGTGCCAAATTTAATCCGGATCCGTTTATTCTGGATTGATTTAGTAACAAACATCCATTCGTTTATGCTAACATTTATAACAGGAGTAAGTTATACCTTATGAACATTTACGACCTGCGTTAGAGCACGGGGTGTGACCATAAATGGTAGAATAAAATTGAGAAGGTAACTTCTATTGAAAGCTTTTCTATTTTATGCTGCACGTGTTTAGATTCTTTATATAAATGTACATACGCAAAAAGGTTTCTCCGAAGGCTTTGTTTTAAAACGTTGACAATTAACAAGATGGATTCCCTGTAAATATTGCTAAGTGTTTATTATAGACCTATTATTACCCAAAAAAAAGAGCAAGGACGATATGAGAGACAGTCTGGTAGGGAATCGATACCTACGCCCACGCTTTTAACAATTTTAAGAAATTGAATGTTTTGAATTTTTGCGATTTCTACTCAGGATTGCCAAACTCAAGGATTTTTATGAATGCTTGACGTCTATTCGCAGTTTACTTTTAATTTTTTTGAAGAACGTTTACTCCTCATAGTATTTCTCAATGACTCAATTTGTTTCCAAGCTTCATAACTCATATTTATTTATTTATATGTCCACTAGCTGCGCCCCGCGGTGTTACCTGCGGTTTAAATGTGTTAATCCAGAGTGCAGTTTCCTGCATACCAAATTTTATCAAAATTGGTCTAGTCGTTTGCGCGTGAAGAAGTAAAAAACATACACACACACTCATAAACTTTCGCCTTTATAATATTAGTGTGATATTCTGAACTAGCTTCTGCCCGCGGCTACGCCTGCGTGAAAAGAATTTTAATGGGTTTCAATTGTTTTGTACGGCCCTTATCATTTTTCTACTTACAAAAAATAAAGTTCTTCTTTTTTGTATAATTAGTCTCCTTATTTTGATATTACTACAATAAACACAGACAGACACTTCAATTTTATTTCACTTTACACATTTATTTAACTTCATATTTGTTTAAAGTACAAATCATTTTATCAGCAATTCAAGAATGTTTTGTGTCTCTTGAATTACATATAAATTGGAAACTAAACTAAAAATTAACAATTTTTATTCTTTCCCAGGGTTCGATTACCATGCACGGGTACCAGGAGCGCAGAAATCCTAGTGACTATGCAACTCAACATATCTGCACCTGATCGCGCTCATAAAGACGTGCGGTTGCTCTTCAAAAGGAATAAGATTTGCTTGAAAGGTACGTAGGTATTAGTTTTAAACTTTAAAGATATTTTAACTAGGTTTTAGTTCTGGCCAGTATCGATACAACGCCATTTAAACTTTACCAAAAAAAAAGAATAGTTCACCTTGGACATCATTGAAAAATTGCAAAGTCAACATGGACTTAGTCATGATTACTTTACTTTTTATTTACATAGTTAATTACACCTGTTTTTTTATAAATACTTAACTAACTATATACACTAGAAATAAAAATTTAACCCTTAAATATGGCGTCAAAAAATTCATCAGTCATGATTGTCTGAAATTGCCAAATGCCAGTACACATTTATTTACTAACTGGCTTTTGAGCGCAACTTCGTGTGCGCATATCCCGTTTTTTACCATTCCCGTATAGTATGTAGTCAATGAATGTGTCTTATATCTATCATAAACAAAAAGAATATCCAAAATCCGAATGGTAGTTCCAGAGCTTCTGCCAGGGTTGTGGAATTTGTTCGAAAGAGTCACCGCGGCCCTGGAAAGCAAAGGGCTTTAGAAGGAACACGGATGGGTTTTAGTCAGTAAGAGTCTGACACGCCCTTCCGCTCCACCCAGAGCGGAAGAAGTCATTTGATGATAAAAAGTTCCAGAGCTTAGCTTAAACTCTTTAGCTTTATTATTAGTATAGAAGATATATTATATTATAGTTATAGATTTAAAACGTTACACATACAAATGTTCAGAGGCGGACTAATTGCCGGTTTCAATAACCTTTAACCAACTGTCAAATTAGCTGCCAACAGTAGCTGAAACGTCATATTACAAAGGCAAACATGACGTTTCAGCTATTGACAGATGGTTAAAGGTAGATACGTTATCGAGACTGGCCGTTAATGCAGTAGGCATTTTCCACCAGTCAACCTTTGGGTGATGCAGAGACAAGAAATGGTGTAATATGGGCAATAAAATTCGATTCATGAAAACCAAGCAGTAATATCAAAACAGGCCAATGATGTTGAATGTTCACAGTCTAAAATTTCAGTGCCAATATTTCTTGTTTTCGTAGAAAAAACCTTAGAAAGTTTCTAGCGATGTCTTTCGAGTTTAGTTCCGAAAGAAATATCTTCAATAACTTTTGAAAGTACAAAAAGATGTGACCTACTAGTGCTGAGTTAGTTTTCACGTACACTATCATAGTTTTGTCTCTTGGGTATAAAGTTATACGAATAAAACTATGTTCATAGTACGTACATACTTTCTGCTAAGTCTGGACAAAGTTCTTTCGTTATAATGTTAGTCCCTTGGGAATTGATCACTGAATACTGAACTGGGAAATTATATTGTGAGACATCTTTACCTATTTCTTTAATTTGTTTTGTCTCATCTTCTCAAAATATGAAAAAACCGGCCAAGTGCAAGTCGGATTTGCACACGAAGCGTTCCGTACCTTAAGCCGAAAAAATAATGTTTCTTGTATGGCCCCCTTTATTTTTAATTTTATTTAATTTTATTTTTTGTTGTTATAGCGGCAACAAAAATACACAATCTGTGAAAGTTTCAACTGTCTACCTATTGCGGTTCATGAGATACAGCCCGCTGATAGACTGACGGACGGATGGACGGACAGCAAAGGCTTAGTAATAGGGTTCCGTTATTTAGGTACCTTTTGGGTATGGAACCCGAAAAAGACATCATGAGGCAATTTCAGCATATCTTAGAACTAGAACTTTTGAAGTTATTTGTGAAATCCACCAATCCGCACTGAGCCCATGTTGCGGATCACGCTCTATTTGCTTTTTTTAACTGCCATTCATTCATTCAGACAGTGCGCTAAGTTATCAGATAAAAAATAAACTTCATGCACTGTCCAAGTTCAAATGGTCTTGAAAGTGCTGCGGCACTAGGCAGTCAGTTAAATCATCAAGACACTTGAGGACAGGTGCGACGTGAAAATGCAAACGATGCGATAACGTGGATTAAAAAAAATGTTTCGTAGAAATTTTTTCAACAAAAATGAGTTTCTATGAAGTCATCATCATCATCATCATATCAGCTGAAAAAGACGTCCACTGCCGGAGTGCTAGTTGCCATAATCGCCACGCTTGACAGGCGCTTTTTTTTTTTAAGTGAAAACTTCTTTAGGCGCGTTGAGCACTTTTTGAGTGAACAAAAATCATGGATCTCGTGTCATCGTCACCGAACGCTTTCCTAATTCAAAAATAATAACAAAACGACGATACAATTCACAAGTTACTTACTTTTCACTTTTATCGGCAGTCCCCAAAGACTGCCCCGCATGTTTTTTTTTAATCTTTATTTTAGGGATCGCAGTGTAGCTGTTGCAATGTACAGATAATGCTACCCATTCTCTGGTGAGTCCCTTAATCGCCTCTTACGACACCCACGGGAAGTGATGGGATGGTGCTATTCTTAACGTCGGACACCGTACAGAATCTCTATAAAGTAGCGCCTGCCTACGGAAGCCTTTTATTTGTCATCCACAGGTCGATTTCACCCATTACTTAGAAGAAAGAAAAATTGTTTATTTGATAGATAGATAGATAAATAAGATAGATAAAACATTCGCGACAAGCATGACGCATACCAAAAAATAAAATAAATTACAAAAGTTATGGCAGTTGGGCAGACATGCGTCACATTCGCGCAAAACGGCCATCGCTCAGCATAATGCTTGGACTGGTGTGCGAGACTTACTAGGTATACCTATGCTTGTTACTTGTTACCTTTACTGGTCTATTTCATATGGAAAAATCCTTACAAACTAATGCTTGTTTGACCCTGTTATACCAACTCATTGTTTCTGAGTTCATAGTTTCTTCCATATCTTCTGCTCCACGAATTTATTTACAACACTCTTTGATACCACTTAACCTTTCACAAAATTCAGTGGAGTAGAAACATTATTCGCTTAACTTAGTCTTAAGACTGGACTTCATTATTCAAGAGTTTAAACTTGGGGCAAAAACCATTATTGTGGAGAAAGCCTTTAGTTTAATTTACTTGTTGAGTAGTTTTTCAGTTATTTCTTACTCAAGTCACGTGTTGTGAGCCGAGAAGAGCTGTTCTTTTGAAATATTTAAGCGTCTCATGTTGGAATATTTCTTGAATTCTCGCGTTATTGTTCTTTTGCTGGATGCGTTGGAATTTTTAATGTAGTGTCACGTTTACTGACTATTAATAATTTTTAAGATTTCATGTGTACATGAGAAGTATGAACTATGCTCAAATATCTTGATATGAAAATAATTAATATTCAATTTAATACCTATAATATTTTTTTTATTTTTTTTTAAATATTATTAATTACTTAATTGAATTTATTATTTCACAATATACATACGTATATTGTGAAATATAAAGTATCCGGCTCGAAGGACCAAAAATATTAATGGCGCTAGTGAAAAATCACTAAAGATCGAGAGAACGAAAAGAGACGAATAGTTTAACGATCAACTGCTATGTGAATTTCTTCCAAATTATCAGTAATGAGTATTACAGCTGAATGAATAGTACGAAGACAGTGAAATTCCTGCCATGGTTGTGATTAAGAAACCAAATCTTAAACAAAACCTTCCAAGTTACGTCATAAAAACCCAAAGAATCTACTGCTACTAAAACCTAAAACAAAAAAACATAAATCATACTGTTAAAGAAAAAGAAAACTGCAATTTCCATTTCAAATACCGACATAAAGCTATTGAAAAAATGACAAACTTCCGTTCCCCTCCGAACAAATCATTTTATAACTAAAATTGCCACTAAAACATTCTACGGCTGCAAAGTTTGGCGTTATTCACCGCAATAATAATAACTATAAATTATTGAAAGGAGGGTTATTATAATGCACCAATAAATGTGTGGAAACTTCGTGTTTAAGGGTTCACAGACAGGCGCGAATAGTCAGTGCAAATGCGATACGAAAACGCTTTTTCATAGAAATTGTACCATCTGCAGTGAAATTAAACTTTATGTACAGTAGTGGTACATAGGTCGACTTAAAGCAATCGGGCATTTTTTACCAGTCAACCTTTTGGGGAAATAAATAATATTTAAAACTGAAATTATTTTCGTAACGATAGCCTTCCAAAATTTTGGAACAACGGAATAATTGTCGCATTGTCACGTCGCACCAGTCTGTTAGAGCCTTTACACAAATTATGTATAAAGCTGGATACTGACCGGTGTTATGGGCCGTAATGTAACATTTGCAGCGTAACATTTCCGTGTAAAATACATACGCATCACATTCGTGCTCATTTCCACGTACTGACTGCACGAATGCTCGCTTTGCACATTATGCTCCGCAACAACCTAGCCAGTACCCACCTTTAGAGTGTAGGTACTTCAAAGTTCCTTTGTGACTAAGATAAGATAGCGTCTAAGCCTGGTAGACACTGAATGTTACAGGGAGCTCACAAAGGTGTGAAATAAGGCTTAGTTAGCCAGCCGTTTAGAACGAGATAAACTAAGCTGGCTTTTGCAGCTTAGAGCCAATGTTGACGATGAAGACGATGTTTATCAAATAGAGGTGAGAGATTATATTTAGGTATACTGTTCTCCTCAAAGACTGGCACAAATGTGGACTCATAGTACACACACTTTTCGCGAGTTTTGTTCAAGTCCTATATGATACTCGTAAGTGGGTATCATATTGCCATATACCCGGCAAAAATCTAGACTCTGGGCTGCTACTGATAAATTCCAGATAAGTCAATCCGATCACAATTTGCTCGACCCAGGAACCCAACTCAAAACCTCAAGCTCAGAAGCAGCGCATGCGACAACTACAGTAACGGAGGATTTCGCTCTAAGAGAGAGACGGAGCTATACATAGCGAATATCACTATCCCTTTTACATCATCGGAATTGGATGGCATTAGCACGTCATAGTAGGTCGGCAGATTGTTTCATAAAACCAAGTGCGAGCCAGACAGACAAACACGCAAGTGATCCTGCAATAGTTCCAATTTTAATACAGACGTTCAGAAATCTAAAAATTAGTGTCGAATCGTTTAATGAACTTTTGCGTGTTATGCCACACTTCCCTATAAAAACGATCGATGGACGACGATTATTTACTAAAGGTGTTACCACATCAATCGATCGAACGTCGATTGATGGCGTCGAACGATAGTAGAATGGATTAGTTGACGTCGATAGTTTCTACTTCTTTCTTCGTTCAGCCAAAGTTACCACACCAATCGATCAACGTCGATCGATGGCATCGATCGGCGGTCGATCAATTGATTATCGCTCAGTATCCGTCGATTAGCCAAAGCTACCATACCAATCGATCAACATCGATTGATGTCAATCGATAGCATCGATCGATGATCGATCGATTGGTGTAGTAACACCCTAAGAGATCCATATCCACACTACATGCCAAATTTACGTACGAACTCTTGAAGCAGTAATCAGAAACAATAACGCCCTCAATGTATCCTTATCTTTGCTAAGTCAGAGTTGCGCCCCAAAAATCACTCCTCCGCTTTCTTTGTAAGCATTTTAAAGTTATGAAGAGCCCTCGCATCTCAGTCGTAAACTGACAAAAAACACCTTTAATTTCCCTACATTTTGACAACTTTCTGACATTGATTGTGAATTTGAACGCTTTAAATTCAAGAATGTTTATGTTATAACAAATGAAAAATCATTTTACCAACTCATCATACAAACAATGAAAATATGAATCATATTCCGTACACTCCATGCCAAAGTTACATACAAACTCGAGAACCAGTTATCAGAAACAATAACGCCCTCATGTATCCTTATCGGTGCTAAGTCAGAGTTTCGCCCCACAAATCACTCCTCGCACTCTTTATTAGCATGTAGACGGGAGGACGGGAGCGCAACAGGATATTCTTCGAGGGATGGAGATGTATCGAGGGCTGGTAGGGTTGTCGTGGGGTTGTCGAAGATGTAAGCGTAATAAATGTTGTGTAAATGTGGGATGATGTGCGAATATGATTTTTGGCATGGATTTTATATGGTAATCATTGCGATAAAAGTTTTTTCAATAGTCTAACTTTTATTTTAAGATCAAAAATGGCGGTTTCACATAATATATGTTTGTTCTATAAGCCTATAACCGACAGCCTGTAGCCTATAGCCTATTGCCTATAAGCCTATGTCCAGCAGTGGACGTCTTTCGGCTGATATGATGATGCTTCGAACTTTAACATCTCATGCATATCGACAATTTTGTTGTATGTATTGTACTCATGTTTGTGCAAATAAATAATTGATTGATTGATTGAAAAGTACAAAAGCTGTCAAACCGAAATTTTTATTCTTTAGTTAAAAGTTATTTGTTAGAAATTTCCTGGATAGGCGTTTCCCCGGCTACAACGCTTCCCAAAAAACTAAAAACGCAATAAATCACAAAAGTATTTTTTTTTACAAAGTAAAAACCCTACGACGTTTCTTCTGAAAATCCTCAATAATCCATGCGTTACAATAATCTCACGAATATCCCTTGCCAGCCCTACGAGCCCCTCTTTTAATGTGTTTACAAGACAGTATCGATTGTTCCATTGTACGTTTTATTTGACTTGGAAATTTTCGTGTTCCTTTTACACGCGTTAGCGTCTTTTATGTTTATTTTTTCGCTATTTTCTTTTTTTACAAAGCAACAAGGTTTATTTGGGGCCACATCAAAAGATTCATAATTTTCGTGTTGAGTATGGTAATTTTTATCGTCTTTTGGATCTTTCTAATTGATATTCTGTTGGGGTACATATGTTTTAGGTAGAGATTATGTAGAACTTGCTTTTTTCAGGGCCCTTGTTATAGGAAAGGAATTGACGAGGCTGTGATTTTTTGCCTTTATTTATTGATTTAGACTTCCCCTATACTTATGTACTGATATTATTATTTCGGCTTCAGTGTTTTTTACTTCATTTTCTAATAGAAAGTCAGCCACTTTTTAAAAAAAAAACGGTTACATTTATGTAGATAGAAAGAGAAACTACCACATTTTGAGCTTGCAGTATATTGTACCATTATTTACCTAACAAAACACTTTATAATCTCTTCTGACGTCATGCTGTTCTCGATGGTCTAGGCTAGGTCAATTAAATACTTCGTACTGACTAAATAGTTAAGGAAAACATTACGAGGAAAATAAGACTTAATGGTCTATCGATTTCATCAATACACATTACATAGTAAGCGTATATTGGATCAACGCTCGTTCATTTAATTAATGACCCAGTAGTAGGACAAACACAAACAAATGACACTTAAATGCTGACATTACAGCCAGCAACACAGAAATCACGAAAAAAAAAACGACTACATACATATTTGTGCGCATAACTCGACAAAATGTACTGAACAGCTGATTTTTTTTCCTGATATCGGGTTTGGTCCCATAATAAAAGTTGTTCATAATGATGAGTACAATGACCCTTTAAGAGGTATTGCGTTTATTTTGTTACACATTGTATAAACGTTGCCCCACACTAGAAATTTCTCCTGTATGTGAGTTTGTGTGTTTGTAAACCGCACGGTTTACAAACATACAAACTTACATACATAAACAGCTAGACCCGGAACAACTATCTGTAGATAGGCCATACAAATATCTGTTCTGTGCGGGAATCGAACGCGCGACTCGTAGCGCAACAATCAATCGCTCAACCACTGCGCCAACCACGTCAGCGCGAATTACTTCTCACAAATCACCATCGGCCTAGCCTTAGGTTTAGCAACCGCTTAGATTTTTGGTGCAATAGGGAATAGGCATTAATTTTTTTTATTCACCAAACAAATATTAATTAGCTCTAGTAAACTATTATGAAATAAGTTTTTAAATATCTTCACCAGTGACAAAGTTATAAAGCTTTAAATTTGGTAATTAGAAAAAGATATATACGCCCATAGAGCTTGCCATCAAAAACCAGCGTTTCGCAAAGCGGACAGATACATTCGTTTAAAATTAGAACATCTCCATTATTGCGATCAATTTTGATTCATTTTTCATTGTGATTTTTAGTTTTTGGATATTTTTCGATTAACAGGTTAGATAGTATTTTTCATAGAGCGAATGCCAAACGGTCCTCCGCAACTCAGTAACTGGATAGCACGATACTTTCTGGTAAGACAGACTTGGACCTTTTCAGCACTGAAAAATCACCAAAGCCAATCAAATCCCAATAATTTTCCACCTGAATGAAAAACTCCAATCTATTAGAAGTCATTGTTCGCCCCCACTAAACTTGAGAACTCGGTAATGGTAAAACTCTTATTCCTCGGAGCCCCTGTGTCCTTAATCGGTTCAGTAGTCTCAGAAATTACCTGTAGCCGACTGGAAGTTAAGTTTGGAACAATGTTTATAAGGGTTTACCTATGTTGTTAAGACTTGTTAGCTGTGTGGGTGATTACTTAGGTAACTTAACAAGCCTGTGTACTTCAAAAGATTTGGCGCAGGTGTTTAGTACAGCACATTTTGTCAGGTATGGTTATGGTTAAGTCGAGAATTGAGGGCGCAGCTTTAGCCATCCACCAGAAACAGCTTTTGCTACAAACTACAGGCTGCTACTGAAAAATTAGATTCTGATAAGAAAAACCAAAAACACTTTCCTTGTCCAAAAAGAAAGAAAGAAAGAATAATATTTATTTAGCACTTACATGAAACACGCATGGTACATGGAAATAAAAAAAGAAATGTAGGTATTCTAAGAACCAAGTGTGTGTCTCACGGCTGCACTAATAAGGTCCATTTCAGCGATATGTCAGACAGACTGATGCTGTCTGACGCTGGTTTTCTAATAGAACGTCTATTAGAAATGGACGAGTGGCGGTTCATTTGAATCAATCTAATAAACACTTATGGAGTTTCTTGTCCGTTCATCACAACAACAACCAAAACGACAACTAGAGTCACTATAATATTTTACTTTCAAACTATAATTTGACGTTCAATAGTGCCTTTAAATGGTCTAGTTGAAATAAATTAATTGACTTTGCCTTGACTACGAAACTGAACTACAAACCTCAGACTCAGCAGTTCTTTTGTTTTTTCTTTCTTTTATTAAAAAAATAACGTTGCCCCACACTGGGATTGCTCCTGTATTGTGGGTGCGTTTACAAACATACAAAGTCACATAAACAAACAGCCAGACCCGGAACAACTATCTGTAGGCCATACACATATTTGTTCCGTACGGGAATCGAACTTGCAACACGCAGCTCAGCAGTCAATTGCTCAACCACTGCGCCAACCGTGCCGTCGAAAGTTGTGCGGTCACTATGTCACTAGATTAGACTTTTAAATAGAAAGAATATATTTAACTTCATCCTAGAAGGATCTGGCAGATGTCACTGTGCAATCACATGTCACAAATTTATATTAAAGGACCTCGTAACAGAGGGCAAGGTTATTGCCATCAACACGACACACATCCAAAGGAATTCTTAATAAAAGACCCAATAACAGAATTTACCCAGAAATCGTACCTGTGCTGTGGCTGTGAATTAATGGAATTGGTATATTTCTGAGAAATAAAGCTGAAACACAAAGAGGAATGAAAATCATTTATTTCGTTCCAGCGTGAGATCAACTGGGTTCTCGGATCTGACAAAGTTGGTTGTGTATTTAGTTTCAGGTAATTGTTGAGCTACCTTTAGTTTGTGCCTTAAATAATCGCTTTTGTGTGTCTTGTCATAAAATCATTAGCTATATATTTAGACATTAGATAAGGATTTGATGGTGATAAAGTGATACAGTAATTTTAACGTTTGTCTGACAGTTTGCTTGTTCACCACAGAATGGGCAGTAGCATTCTCTGTGCTTCTGCGCATTGCAACAGCTACACTGCGATCACCAACCCGCCCGCTAAGCGTTGTGATTTAGGCAACCCCCCCCCCCCCCTTTGGGGGAGGCCTATGTCCAGCAGTGGACGCCTTTCGGCTGATATGGTGGTGGCTGGCAGTTTGATTGCTTTGACCTACCCAAATGTCCTTTGTTTGGCATTGTACGTCGAATCATTGAGCTCCTTAAAATTCCAAGTTAAGTTATACGATTACTGACAAATGCTTGCACTACTTCTACTTCAGGTGCTCTCAAATCTTTGTGGTAACTAAATTTATGTAGTTTATTTAAATTTATATAAATAATAAATTAAATTAATAAAGCCTCAAAAGATCACCTCAGACGTTAACCTACATGGTTCTCATATGTTTTTGACCATTACATTAATTGTATCGACTTTAAAAGAGACTTTGACTCTGAGTTTGTCTCGGTGTTTCTTCTCAGGGTAATCAGATAGTAAACACCGGCCTCATCAAGATTAATATGATTGACAAATACATTGACGAGTAAAGTTACTTGTAAATTATTTGCACAATAAATATCATTTATAATTTAAAGTCGCTTAAGCATCATTATTTTCAAGTTTTCTTCAGAAAATAGCATAGGTACTTTCCCTTTTACCAGTTTCCCTAAAAACCAATCTTGCCACCAAGTATTGTGTTAATGATAATTTCCCCGTCACTGAGACGCGGTTTAGAATAGCAAAAACACAGTTTTGTCTCAACAGAACAGTCATTAACAGGCTAAAACCATCAAAGCGTCCATAATTGGAACAAAAACCTTTGAAAACCGTATCGTTTCACCACTTAGTCCAAATTGACACTTAACAGGCAATATCCCCACTTTTTCTAGCTCATCCACCTGTAAATCGTTGCCGGCTTTAATATTAGGGGACGGTGTAATAAAGGCAGAGTATCCAAGCTCATTACGTCACCATTATACACCCTCCTTTATTTCCAAGTTTTTTATTACGGCCGGTATTCAATTTAGTGGCTATAAGCGGTGGGTGTGTCTTGTTTTATGGGGAAGCGTTGAAATTGTCGTCGTTATTGTTCGGTATTGTTTTGGAGTGATTTACAATACGGTGTAGGAAGATTGTAGACTGATGTACTATTTGGTTATTCGTTTAATATCTATAGAGGTATGCGGTACAGAGATTAAAGTCCCGCACACCTCTACTGAAATGGGAGGATCCTCCGACCAGACGGTTGTCGTGTCTGGTGGGTAACTGCCAGATAGTTGATATTCGGACTGTTGTATATGTTCAAATCGCACGGGGCAAATCGCATAGGATAGATTGCGTTGTGGTTCCGCTTGTTGCTGTACAAATTTCGCTTCTTAGTTTTTCATGTGGCGGCATTGATGCTGCTAAATATCTAGGTATACTAATATAATAAAGCTGAAGCGTTTGTTTGTTTGTTTGAACGTGATAATCTATAGAACCAGTCGGATTTGAAAAAATATTTTTGTTTATGATAGGCCACATTCATGAGGGAGGCTATAGGCTATATGAGAACGGGGAAAAACGAGATATGCGCGTACGAAGTCGCGGGCAAAAGCTAAGACATACTATTTAAGTGATGCATGTGTTTTACAAATAAGCAGTTCAATGTGGAAGCTTTACAAAACTTTTGGGTTGCCTATTACTTGCTAATATGTTTCAAAAGAATATTATTTGTAAAATATCTTAAAATTATAGAACAACAGTTATCACTGAAGTTATATATTTCCAAAATACACGAAAAATAACCATGAGTTGAATGTGCGATTCACATTGAAAATCAAATCCAGCAAATAAGATTAAAACGGTGCATTGTCGTGGTCTGAAGTGACTGCAATATATCTCGAATTTTCGCTTATTTCGGTGCCAAGTACGTTGTCCACCAATTAGCAATAATAAATGACTTTGGCACCGAAATTAACTACATACTATAATTTAGATTGTGCCTTTGAAACGATCCATAAGTTGCCCGAAAACTTTCAATGAATAAATCAATTTAGGCACTTTAACACCAAATTTGTTGTCACTGTACCGTCATTCGTACTATTAATACATGTAGTGGCGTAAGTAGTGGTCCATCGTTAAGGATTCAATATAATTGATTATTTACTATAAAATAATAAATCTTAACCATTTTTCCGAGGGTTCCGAAGGTTTATATCTTTTATTTTAACTAATTTTTTAGTTTTTGTTACAAATTTGGTTGTAGTTTCAACAAAAAACATTATTTTTCCATTTTGATTTATGTTGATTACTGCTGAATACTAGATCTATTGTCAATAATTATGTTATTTGATGTAAACTTAGAGCTTTTGAAGAAAAAGTCAGTTCTTCTCTATTTTAACCCCAGTTTTTAACATATCATTCAAATTGAAGAGCGATATTTGTAAATAAAAAAATGTACTACACTGTCAGTGCCCACTAGTTTAAAAATATGCCTACTAAATATCGATTTTAAAATGGTATCACAATAACAAATCCTATTGTTAAAAGAAAGATCTTTTAACCTGGAAGTATAGTAGGATAATTTTTTCGGTGCCAAAGTTGTTTTGACGACACGGCGCAGTGGTTGAGCGATTGGCTGCTGCGCTGCGTGTCGCGGGTTCGATTCCCGCACGGAACAATTATTTGTATGGCCTACAATTAGTTGTTCCGGGTCTGGCTGTTTGTGTATGTGAGTTTCTATGTATGTAATACAGGAGACATTCCTAGTGTGGGGCACTGCTTCTTAAAAAAAAAAAAAAATAGGACTTGACGCGCGCTGGCAGCACTGCACGGTGATGTTAAACATTTCTTCTATTAATTTGTTTGTTTGTCTTTCCGACAAAAAATTGTAAAATGTACCGCAACCAGGACAATTTTCATCTACCAATAATAACCTCATTATTTCTCTCCACAGGTCTATCAACAGTAGTAACCCACAACGAGACCGCCCGCCTCGCAGGCGACGCGTCACAGAACGCAGGGGGTGTGCTATTTGCGGCTGGGGGCTGCGCGGCGGCTGCGCTCGCACTGCTCACTGCCGCCGCCGCAGCGGGCACCCTGTATAAAAGAGGCAGTAAGGCGAGACATCATGATTCTATACAGTAAGTTATGAAACCTTTCGTAACTAATATATGAATGCGGAAGTAAGTCTGTTTCTTTGTTACGCTTTCACTGATTAACTTGGTTTCCATGATGAACTTTAGCATAGAGATTAATGGGGCGAGACCTGGAGACGGGAGACGGTAATACTGGTACCGTAGATAGGTTATTTCCAAAATATTTTTGACACTTTTAATAGGTAGGTACTCTCTTTTAAACCAAAACGCACGTTAAACCATCTGTAGTAGTAGGTTTTGTTAAAGTATGGGTAATGCAGGCGCTAAGTAAGATAGAACTGTTTGTTCATACAACTGACTGCTAGGAAAATAAGCCTCAAGTTATTCCACTTTTTGAGTTTATTCATTTGTTTCTAGTCATAAGTTATGAGTTTACCGGATGACTTGCATGAATCAGTCATCTTATAGCTTACCCTATTTTAGGGAGCTACACGACCTGAAGCTCAACTCCGCACCATCTTCTGAAGGATATATGCGGAAGCATATTCCACATAAACAGCCAGACAGGTATGACTTAGTTTTAAATAAAAAACACGTAAAGCTTACATTTAGATCAAACCTACTTGAATGTTCCCTCAATTTATTTCCTGATACTTATTGCATTTTGCAGCAAGAAAATAGAAAATTTGAATAAAACAGCGTTAACGTGCATTTCAAATGCAAAGTCTACAAACAGCATACAATCTCCCGCAAAGGAACTTACTCAACTTATTGTGGTCAAAAGCCATTCGTTTCTGAATCCTAACTTACTTCAGGCTTATTTATTGGACTGGCCTGTTGGTTGAGTGGTTAGTGACCCTGAATGCTAAACTGGAGGTCGTGGATTCGATTCTCACCCAGGACAAATCTTTGTGTGATTAGCATGATCATTTGTTCTGTGTCAGGGTGTAATTTGTCTATAATATGTATGTACTTAGAAATATATAAGTATGTTTATCAGTTGTCTGGTTGCCATAGCACAGGCTCTGCCTAGTTTGTCTGTATGGCTTAAAGCAGCATATGAATAATATAAGTTTTCATAGGTATGTTGCAAAATATTCAAAAACATATAAAAGTGTATGCAAAACAGCAAAAGCTCTGCATATTAGCAATAAAATAAAATCAGCAGACGACAAAATAAAAACTACTTGGAAAATAATAAATAACGAAACAGGTAGGAAGAAACAGCGTGAAACTAAATTTAATTTAAATACTGTACATGGCCAAATAAACTCGGACGCAGAGGTAGCTCAGGAATTTGATAACTTCTTTGCCAATATTCCTCTTAAAACTACAGAAGCTCTCAACTCGTCATCCACGCTCGCTGCTGACTTACTTAGAAAGAATGTAAAGGTATGCCCATCGGAGTTTAAGTTTCAACATACAAACCCCCAGGCCATTATAAAAGCTTTTAAAGATCTTAAAATTAAATCAACAGAAGATCTTTGGGGAATATCTGTAAAAGTTTGTAGATCTATCATTGAAACTATTGCCCCCTACTTAGCTGTCATATTTAACACTAGTGTAGACAAGGGAGTATTTCCGGATCTCATGAAACACAGTAAAGTCGTTCCATTGTTCAAATCGGGTGATTCTCAAGAACCCAACAATTATCGGCCGGTGTCAATTCTGCCAGTTCTCAGTAAAGTGTTTGAAAAGTTAATGCTTAGTCAGATGTTACGTCACTTTAATAAAAATTCCATCTTTCATGAACACCAGTACGGTTTCACCAAAGGGCGTTGTACAACTGACGCCGGTGTCACCCTAATAAAGAACATTTTTAACGCCTGGGAAGAGTCGCAAGATGCCATTGGAATATTCTGCGACCTCTCGAAAGCGTTCGACTGCGTTAACCATGAGACGCTTTTGTTGAAACTTGAGCACTATGGGATTAGGAATAGAGCCCTTGGTTTACTTAGTTCATACTTGATGGGCAGACAGGTTAAAGTTCAGATAAACGGTGTAAACTCAATAGGGTCGGAAACGACAATGGGCGTTCCTCAGGGTTCAATATTGGGTCCATTCCTTTTTTTAGTTTACATAAATGATTTGCCCCAATTACTTAAAAATCAACCAAAGATGGTGTTATTTGCGGATGACACATCATTAATATTTAAAATAGACCGACGTTCACAAAATCTTGACGACGTCAATAGCTCTATTCATCAGGTCCAAAATTGGTTTACGGCAAACAACTTGGTTTTAAATAAAAAAAAAACTAAATGTATTAGATTTTCTTTACCAAATGTTAAAAGTAGCGAATGTGACATCATATTGAATGGAGAAAAACTGGAGTTCATTAATCAGACGGTTTTCCTAGGTATCACATTGGACGAGAAATTACAATGGGGGCCTCATATAACATCTCTTGCGGGTCGTCTAAGCTCAGCCGCGTATGCTGTTAGAAAGATAAGACAGTTAACAGACGTAGAAACCGCACGTTTGGTCTACTTTAGTTACTTTCACAGCATTATGTCGTACGGTATTTTGCTGTGGGGTCGGGCTGCTGACATTGAATCCATATTTATTTTACAAAAGAGAGCTGTCAGAGCCGTTTATAATCTGCGTCGCCGTGATTCTCTTAGGGAACTTTTTAAAAAGATTAATATTATGACAGTCCCTTGCCAATTCATTTATGAAAATATTATGTATGTGCGGAAAAATCGACATCTTTTTAGTAAAATTAGTGATAGACATAATTTTAATACTAGAAATAAAGACAAATTAGATCAACCATTTTTTAGATTAGCTAAAGTCCACACTTCTTTCATGGGGTATTGTGTTAAATGTTACAACAAAATACCTTCTGACATATTAGAACTAAATGAAAGAAAATTTAAAACTCATGTTAAAAGTACACTTTGTGAACAAGCATATTACAAATTAGAAGATTACATTCAGGATAAGAATGCTTGGAAACATGCTGGTCCTGCTCCATAGGACAATCAAGGGTGAAGGTCAAACTGGTTGATTAATGTATTAACTTTATAGATATACTGTTTCTTTTTTTGTGTTTTTATTTTTCTGTTGACTCACACACTGTTGTTTAATTAATGGTTCCAATGTTTGTAAATATGTGAGTACCATTTACCTAAATTTATTTAGGAAATGAATAAGTTTACCTCTGCTGGCGATACTTTGTTCTTATAAGTAGCATACTCTAGGTGCATCGTCCTCACATAATATTAAATTAATTTTTGTATACCAAATTTTGTAAAATCATTATTGAAAAGAGTAACTATGGAGTTTCTTGTCCGTTCTTCTCCATAAGAATCTACCTTTCCGAATAGACAATAGAGTCACTTTATTAATGTAACATTATTATTTTACTGAACTGTAAACGATGACGTTCAAAAGTGCCGTTTAATGGCCTAATTGATATAAACGTTTTGACTTTGACTTTGACTTTGTTTGGGATCGGATGAGCGTGTGTGAGTTTTCCCAAGATATTTTTATCATTATATATTATTATATAATTGAAATTAAGCACAATACTTAATTTAAGTATTCATTGGCAGATTACATATTCTCAAAACAAATCTATATGCCTACATTTTTTTATTAAATGCTTGTATTAAGTAAATCAGCAAAATAATTAAAACGTGAAGAAAACAACAATAAATCACTAACAAAACAAAGTAATTTACTTCGTTAATATTTATACGCATCAACAACATTTAGCGTCCGATTTGTATTTAGCAAAATATACGGCTTCAAAGTTTGACGCAAATTATCTCACTCGCCAACTTTGTTCAAGTTAATTCTCAAAGTTAGGGTATAAAGTTGTTGTAATTTATTTAGCTTTACGTAACAACAATATCGGTGAAATATAAAACGAGATGACGGTGAAATGTGAACATTTTTGTTATAATATGAATGAGATCCACCGTGAATCGGAAAGCACGTTAAGCCGTTGGTCCTGGCTAACATTTGAAGTTGTTTGACAGTCAGCCAATGATACTATATAAAAAGAGGTTGAAATCGCACTAGCGTGCGCAAATTGTTGCAGACAAATTCAGACAATTGGTGTAATTTTTCATATAGCTATCTCATTCTGTATCATACGTTCCGTATTATCTATCGCAATCGCACAGTGAGAAGATTTGAAATAAGAACGCACGGACCAACACCACTCTACACACACACACTTCCACATACAAATACCCTATTAACAAAATTTTATGGCTAATATACTCGAGCCACCAATCTTTATATAATGTTGATTTTTTATCTTTTAGGTTGTCAGTGTACAAGTACCCAACAAAATAAAATGTATCATTATTTTTTTAAATAGGCGGAGACCTGGTGTCCTGAAATGCAGGCCTAGAGCTTAGTTTAGGCACCAGTCTCCCGCAATATTAAATGTTGTCTGACTCTGATACTATATGATATGTATTTTTTGTTATAACGTGGTGAGAAAATAAATATATTGTTGATATTTAAACGCCGCTCTGTATGAAGGTAGCGTATCTTTCCTTTATAATATCATTGGTCATTACGGATAGTCAAAGACCAGAAAATCTGCCACCAGTCTTGCCCAGGGGTATCGTGACCCAGTAACTGGATTGTTGAGTCCGATAGGCGACCGCTCCATATAAAATACTGGTACTCAGTTGCGTCCGGACAGACTGGAAGCCGACCCCAATATAGTTGGGATAAGGCTACGCAGATTGCATGAACATTAATTGAGATTGTATTAGTTAGACGTCAGGATCGGACGCCCCCTATATACACAGACTTTTTTTTAAGGATGGGAAATTATCAAAAGCCTCTTAGCTCTGGGTAGAGCGGAAGGGAGTGTCAGACTCTTACTGAATAAAACCCATCCGTGTTCCTCCTAATGCCCTTTGCGTTTCAAAGCCGCGGTAACTCTTTCGAACAAATGCCGTAACCCTGGCACTGGCTCTAGCAGGCCCCGTCTTCTATTCAGACATCTCTTAGAGTCGCGCGTGGAACACAACGCGCCGTTGACCTGAGCCTAGTTTTGGTCGGACGGCGAGCCAACCAATGCTCGTCGTTCGCAAGCTCGCGCCAACGGTGGCCGGGAATCTGTGAAGTCTTCTGTTGCGGCGGTTGGGGCGTGTGGTTTGCATACACAGATTGTTATATTCTTTAGAAAGAATCGGTGCGTTGTACTCACAACCGGCGTGCAGCGTACGTGTGTGACCAGATGTATGGCCGAAAGTTGTATGGAAGGATCGTAACAGGTGGCGTCCGGAGTTTCCACCTAACATGTCAAAAAGGTGTGAGTTTATGTATCTGTATACAAGGTTGAGACGACGATAAGACAATCAATCAATACACTGGCAATACTAGTTCGTACAAATATGTTGTCTTTTATCACAGAATTGATGTCAGTAACTGCAACAGGCTGCTTGGAATATTTCGTCAGAATAGTAGTCACTATCCTTGACAAGTTTGAGTTTTTTTGACGTGTTACGCAATAGGAAAGTTTTATTTTTAATTTTGGTAACAGGGTTTATAATAGTTGGCAAATATTCCTATGAACCAGTATTGCCAGTATTTTCATTTATTGTCGTATCGATGTCTCCACATTGCATATAGTTGGGTTAGTGTCGACATTAAAAAAATACGCAAATAAAGGTGGCCCTAAAAGTGCTTAAATTGTGTATTCCACGACTGTGCTTAGTGATAACTTAACAAGAACTCCATGTGTTCAAAGAAGCCTTATATTGCCAGTTCGCCGTTATAAATTTCGACGAACTTCTCATAAACGCTGAACCGAATCTCGTCTTACGCAGTTGCTAAGCAAAATCTCGAGTTACAGCGATGTATTTAATTTCATTCCATTCAGATTTCTGCTCATAAAAGTAGAACAACAGAAATAAAAGAAATCGTATCTGCCTTACATTTTACGTAAATAGAAAACTGATGAGGCCTTATAAAGTACTCAGTAATTGCTCTTGGGGAGGAAAAGAAATCTAATCACATTATAGTCAAGAGGAAAATATTTTGAGAAGTTTCAAGAGTTTCGCTACTCGAAGTAAATTCAATAGCCGGCTCGTTGAACAAAGTCGTTTAACTAGAAAAACAAACATTACGTTTGACTTAGAAGTTTAAGATTGGTTTTTGGCATCTATGAAAATAAATAAGAAAACAGGAAATTGGTTTTAAAAAAATATATTTAAATGATTTTTTTGTAAACTGAAAATAATTTCGAGTACAGGAATCAATTTTAAAAAGCAATCTATTAGTGAAAATATTTTTCACGTTAAAAATAAATTTGAAATGTGCCAAATAAAAAGTCCGTAGCACTGAGCGCTACGCTCGTAGCCACGTAGTAGCTCTAGACAGTGATGTAGTACGGTTCAGCGACGCGTAGCGCCGACCGCGTTGCGTAGCACAACGCTACGTAGCACTTCGTAGCACAGATGTATCGATACCTAGCTGTGAATTTTATCGGCCGATGATAATACACTAGGCAGACAATCCGTTGGATATCGAATACAATTCTGAACAAAAATGTTTTACTTTTTTTCAGATCCGATAACATTGAGCAGAAGCTTCAAACGAAAATGTAAAATATGCTGTTGAATTGGAGTGCCTGATTGATGTTTGCTAAAATTCAACCTTGCTTTTTTTATATCCTATCTTATTGCCAGCGATGAAACTGCCAATATACCCAAGGAGTTACCAAGTAAAAAATGGTATAACAATATGGTAAAAAATAAAGCACATTTTATTTGTAGTGCCTGGATGACCTGGTTTTATTTTTTTGTAAACGTTTTCTAAAAATGAAACCTAGCTAGATCGATTTATCACCCGCGACACACCCTTTTTATGGATGGGAAATCATCAAATGACTTCTTCCGCTCTGAGTGGAGCGGAAGGGCGTGTCAGACTCTTACTGACTAAACCCATCCGTGTTCCTTCTAAAGCGTCCCAGGGCCGTGACTCTTTCGAACAAATTCCGCAATCCTGGCATCCCCGAAACACCCTGCATACTAAATTTCATGAAAATCCTTCGAGCCGTTTCCGAGAATCAGATTATATACATATATACAAGAATTGCTCGTTTAAAGGTATTACATACATATGTCTTGTTCCCATAACATAGAACTACACGAAATTGTTATTCCGACCACAAATAACATGTACGCCACTGAAACTAAATAGCTTATTTCGCTATACGAATTCTCCTGTCACGAGGTTAAAGAATTAGGGCCAAAATTTGCTTACTACAATGGAAGACTCAGCACAAACCATACAATAGAGCTACATTATGCATGGCATATAAACTGCCCGTAAATTAAGGAAAAACTAAATTCTTAGGAAATATTGTGTAGGGGACCCGACCCTCGATGCCCTTCGGGCTTTATAAATTTTTCAATAATATACCAATTCAACACAATATCAGGTTGAAGTTGACCTTAAACATGCTGGTTGGTGCAATTGAAAACAGAAAGCGGATTGCATGGATGAGGGTTAACGATCGTTTTCTTTTGCATAGCATTTTCTGATATCTGTCTCATCTTTTGTAAATAATGATTTCGTAACTAATACGAAATATTTGATAGAATAATATTATTGTAGGTAAAAGGTATCATCAGAAAAAATACAAGCTGAAATTTAAATGGTCATACAATCGATTTATGAAAAATAATAAATTTAAAATCAAGAAATGGCAGAATAACAATTGTGACAAAAAAAATTACTACGCGCGAGAGCTTATTTTGCTTTGAACATTTATGAATCGCTTTTCACTTGGTCAACGCTCCGCCGCTGTGCTAGTAGTACCTACGTCACGTCTAGTGAGTTACTATTTTTGAGTTTATGAATATTTTTTTTAATTATTTAAAAAAAATAGATGTTTTAAATTTAACTTTATGTTTCGATATACCACTGATGGCTAATTGTTTTGCCGCGAGAAAACAACCATTAAAATTTCAGCGTGTATATTTATTGTTTTTAACACGCATTTATATGCTATGGCAACAAAACAATACCCATATAGTTCTTATGAGAAATTAAAGTTCTTATAAGAATCACCGGCCTCATCTAGTTTAATCTGACAAAAAAGATTGACGTGATAAAGTTACTGACGTAAAAATATTATTTTTAACCTATTAGTTTATTCAATATTATTTATTTAGCATTGACTACTGTAAATGTTTTTATTTTATTTCATGATCATTCTCATCACATTACTCACTCAGTTACTTAACAATACTCAATTACTAAAAGCAGCAAAATGTTATATTCCATAGCCATAAAGTAAACCATATTTATAAATTTTGTGTCACCTCCAATCGCTTCAACCCAGTTCTTGGGGCGCACCCCAAAAACATATAGGGGGCAGCGACCCCCCGACATATGTGATGGATGATGTGGTACGGAAGGTTCCATGATAGACAGGCAAAATGTTTTTATAGTTACTCGATATCCCGCGACTTTATCATGGGAAGCTTTATGGCACACGAATTTATGTTTCTACAAAATCGTTTATGGTGTGCGCTATCATGACGTACATGAGTTTTTATAACTTGTAGGGTAAAGGAGTTAAAAATGTTGGCGTGAGAAGTTTTATTTCGTTGATGAAAGAAGTTATCTAAAATAAAAAAAAATCAGACCTGTATTCCAACCTCATTCTAAGTAGGTAATCAACGTTACTGTATATATATATATTATAATATACAGTTACTAGGCACTTTGCACATTCCGTCGGCGCCAGCGTGGTGAAGGCGATTGTCAAAATCAAAATGTTTGGGTATTCAAACGCTGTCTAGATGCCACATATTCAATCTCTTATATTTCGGCATTTCGATAATGACATTCGCTGATAGGACGGCACTTTGTCTAGGGCGAGTGAACCTATTTGGCGCAGCCCAGCATAGCACACAATGTTACTGCTTTAGAATAACGTTTTTTTTGAAGTGAAAACTTCTTTAGGCGCGTTGACCACTTTTTCGGTGAACAAAAATCATGGAACTCGCGTCATCGTCACCGAACGCTTTCTATGAGCTATATGTATACTCTGTATATGTGTACTTTTTGGGTGAACAAAAATCATCGTCACCGAACGCTTTGGGTGAACAAAAATCATGGAACCCGCGTCATCGTCACCGAACGCTTTGGGTGAACAAAAATCATGGAACCCGCGTCATCGTCACCGAACGCTTTCCATGAGCTATATATATACTATGTATGTATGTGTACTTTTTGGGTGAAGAAAGATCATGGAACCCGGCACCGAACGCTTTAACTTTCGCTTAGTTTTCACTTCATTCGGCAGTCCCCAAAGACTGCCCCCCGCATGTTTTTTTTTTGTTCTCACATTGTGTATGTGTGCCAATTAAACGTGTTTTCTTTCTTTCTGTAAGAGCGTTCGCGATAACTACATAGATAAACGAGGCAGTTATAAATCGTATACTTAGGCTGTATCAGGGTTGTAGCCGCACTGACACATTGACATTAAAATTAGAATGTTTCCGCATTACTGAATCTTTTCACTAGATTTATACACGAGTAAAGTTTTCAACAAAACGTTTTCCTGGTCTGCAGACCGGAAAATGTTATCTTTTGCCTGGCCGTGGCCTTGTGCCTATTCATGAACAACAGATTTTTCATCACAAAATGTTAACTTGCGTACTGTTACGTGCCAGAATTAATGCCGTGTACATAACGACATTAATTAACACTAGCGCCATCTAGTATCGAGGAGCAGAATTAGTAGAGTCAAGTACCTTCTAATCTTTTGTAAGCTGGAACATTCTAGGGTTCTAGACATCTGGTCTCTATTTAGAAGATTAGAAGATATTGCTAACAATAGAAGGTTCTGGCGGTATTGGATTTGCGATACGAGCGAATTCTTCGGAAGCTATCTTCAAGCGCGATTAAAGTGATCAGTAGTGAAGTTGTGTTTTATTATTAGTGAGTGTAAAGATGTAATTAGTGTTGTTAAATTAAAGTGTCATTTTGGTTATTTAACTTATTTTTTCAGTTAGCCTCTTGTTGTGATACAAACAAGTTTCAATTAAATCATATACAGGCAGTTTTGACTTGTCATGGAATTGGTCAGTCAGAAAGATGAAACTAATTTCACATTTCAAGCGGATTTGTTCGCAAGAGTCACCGCGACCCTGGAACGCAAAGAGCTTTAGAAAGAACACGGATGGGTTTTAGTCAGTAAGAGTCTGACACGCCCTTCCGCTCCACCCAGAGCGGAATAAGTCATTTTATAATTTCACATTTTTTTTAAAAAGTGTACATGTGGAATGTGCAAGAAATTCCATATTTACAAACTTTTCAATAAATGATAAAAAAAATTATTACAAAATATTTGTTCGACGGATCTATATTAACTTCTTTGTCACCTTCAAGTCTTGCTTTGTCAAAATATTTGTACCTAACCACACTCTGATTCTACTGCAGCTTAGAAATAGTTGCCTACATCAGTCCATTGCACTCACACACTAACATAAATACACATTTAGTCCAACCAGTACACCCACCCTGGAGATAGCCCGTATAACTTCATCAGACACCTACTATTGACCGTCCCCACATGTTATACTAACACTGTATCAAGTATCCACCGAGACATGTTACGTATGTCTATTCTATGTAGGTATGTATAGGGTGGCCAAACCGGTTGTTCACAACTTTGTTTCGCCACCATTTTAATTCATGGCAAAAATTTTTTTTGGTGTACTTATTTTAGTAAAAGAGCCTCAATTTTGCCAGGACTATTGTATTAATTTTAGTAATTTATAAGTTCATAAGCAGAAAGTAAAACGACCAAATATTTTTCAACATATTTTTTTTCGGGTAACGTGGCCCATTTCGGTGACCGAAATAAGATTTGCTAAAAAAACACTGTTGGAGGAAGATCATCCTTTGCTGATCCATGCAAGATCCCTTAATCTACTTTGACTGACTAATGGCAGTATTTCACTATTTTCTATAAAGAGCCCTCATGGCATGAGCTGTTGAGACTGTGGCTGGCGCTACCGTTTTGAAAATTTAATTTTTTGACTTCATCAAATTAATCTGTAGAACACTGTTCTAATTAGACGGCGCTAAAAGCCATGTATCGTGACACACAAGTGAAAGTTTGTTACGAACGTTTTCTGGGCAATTAATTGACAGCGTTAATTGAGCTCTAAAGTCACCAGATTAGACAGATACTGATTTTTTTAATAGAGTTATCTAAAAGGATGTATGTTCAGCAGTGCGACAGTAGGGGTTGAATAAAAAAAATAGTTAAAAAAAAAAACAAATATTTACCGTGTGACACTTGGCAAGTGTATACATAGTCACCCTGCCAGGGATGCGGAATTTGTTCGAAAGAGTCACCGCGGCCCTGGAACGCAAAGGGCTTTAGAAGGAATACGGATGGGTTTTAGACAGTAAGAGTCTGACACGCGCTTCCGCTCCACCCAGAATGGAAGAAGTCATTTGATGATTTCCCATACTTAAAAAAAAAAAAATGTATAGTCACACGGTATTTTTTTATATAAAACCTAGTTTCACAAAGACAAAAGCAGCCAGGATGTTATACGAGCAATTCAGCTAGTAGGTCCACTACATCCTACTGGAATCAATATTAAGCTCACATGCACTCCACTGCTGGCCATAAATAATAAATAATGTTTACTGGCCACTCTAACCTAGTTTTGCAGTTTAGTGATCGTATGAGAGATATTATTTATTTTATCTCTTGGGTGTGGGAGAGTAATTTTCAGTTGCAGCGTTATATCTGCATGATGTTCTACTTTTGATATGAGCTTAGTAGGTAGTCATTAGTTATTCAATGTTTCAAATGGTGACACGAAAGGAGTGGAGGGAAGATTTTTCCCAGGAATGGGACAGGATAGCAAAAAAAGAAACATTCTACATACTACTAGTTTTCCTTTCATCCTTCCACTTATCTTAAGTTATGGCTATGAAGGACCAGGTAAAACTATCATGATTACGGTGTGGGAGGGAGACAGGTTATACAAGACGCATAACAGTATCCCTTTTTCACAGCTTAATCATGATGGCACTGTGTCTTACTATGACGTGCCAATGCCATTATGATTAAGCGGTAACCACAGGGGCCTCCTTGTGCTTACCGCTACCTAGCTCACCCTGCCATCTCTGAACTTGGCGCGATGCTGTTTGAAATCAACACTAACGTTCATAAAGCTGATTTCCCAGACTTGAAACTGTGGGTAGCATTCGTTTACTTTCTTATAAAAACGCAGTCCCAACATTGTATAATTTTATTTATTTTTGTTGTTTCCAAACAAAGCCAGAGTACATGGCAGCTTAATCTAAGAAATGATAGGTCAATACAACAAAATATTATTAACACCAATTTTCTTTTCAGCACCTCATACACCACTGCGGCGTACGGAAGTCATCAGAATGTCCTCCTAAGGCTTGACACCCTCGGGAGACCTCCAAGTTCTACAGGATCCTATGCCACGATTGCAAGCTTACACAAGTTTCCTTTTGGTAAGTTATTATTTATTTAGTAATTTTTAGAGATCGATGATTGGTGATAAAATGTTTCGGAAGTTATTTTTATATTTATTTCAGGGTTCCGTACCAGAAAGGTAACCAAAGGAACCCCTAATAACAAGGCTATACTGACCATCTGTCTATTTATCAGTGGGCTGTACCTATCTCATAACCGACAGTTTAAGTTTTCATAGAATGTATATTGACGCTATAAAACCAAAAATAATATTTTTAAAAAACATACAAGAAACGTAACGTTTTCCCGCTCGGTTTTTTTTCTGCATGCAAACAAGCTCCTTAAGACTGTTAAGTTTTTTTAGAAGCCCTCTCGAGTTTTAATTTAATCATCTCTAGCAATATTGTTATGTTTTCTGACTTAACACAAAAAGTATTTGCAAAAGCTAATCTAATAATTTACTATCTCTGAAAAGGTAATAAAAGTTTTATTATTATAACAAAATAAACTACAGGACCATTCGCAGTACCAACAAAATATTTTCCAACAAAAAGGAATTTATAGCAAATGAGAAAATGTAACATACGGAATGTCACATAAAATTTCACTTTAGTATTTTTATATTATTCGCTTGGAAAATTCCTGACAAAAATTCTGGAACAAATATTACAGTGATATTCGTTCGTGAATGACCTAATTATATGCACGCTTCCTGTAAAATAATCAGGGCAATAATGTATGGCATTTAACATTAATTTGTGTACACTATAAATGGTGTTGTGTTATTTTTTAGAAAAAAAAAGTGCTATGTTATTTGAGATGGGTTTGCTCTTGATTCTAGTCTAGGTCATAGATGACAGAGACAAAAACGATAATGGAGCGAGCTTACCCAGAAGAAGCCTATTCACTCTAATTTTGAAGAGATTAGAGTTGTATACGTTCGGAAACACAGACGCAGGTGCTGATGTGGATTCTGTATGTATTCTGTTGGCTGGTAGAATCCTTCCGACCAAATTCTGGTTACAGTGGTCAATCGTAACGGAGATTAACCAAACAAACTCTCAAAACTCTGTATTTTAATGTAGTCTAATTGGACAGCAATCCGCCATGACCAAGGCTGTGGGTTAGAAGAATTACAAAATATCAGAAAACGCCTTAACTTAAAACAATAAACGTCACAATAAATGCAGTATCAGGTGAGCAAGCGTAAAATTCTACTACTACTTTCCGAATAACTTTCGTGTCCACATAGATTTATTGCTAAAGTATTTCGTCCGCGACTGTTCGCTGATGAATTCCATTTAATTCCAACTTGATTTATATTTTACATTCACGCCGCACATTCTCTCAGATTTTCTTTAAAATAAGGAAAACGTTTTCACAGAAAGAGGTCATGATATTACTTTGCTATGCTTGATTTAGTTCTAATGAAAATGGTACCTTGAACTGGGATTTTCTTTTCACAGATAGCAGTAAGAATTCTTGCTAAAATCTCACAGAGCTTTTTCTTTTGATCTCATTTTTCTAGTAAAGTTATACTTTCCTTAATATTATACCATCATCATCATATCAGTTGAAAGACGTCAACTGCTAGACATAGCCGTTCCCCAAGGGGGTGTTTGCCATAATCGCCACGCTTGACAGGCGGGTTGGCGATCGCAGTGTAGCTGTTGCAATGCACAGAACCACAGAGAATGCTGATGCCCATTCTCCGGTGCGCCTCTTACGACACCCACGGGAAGTGATGGGAATATTATACCAATGAGTTTTAATTATAATAACTAATGACTCGATGAAATTCATACCTCCTAAAATTGAGGGACACTTTGATACGGCCATGTTTAATTGCACCAATAAAATTAATCCTGCTTCGTTAGTGTAGTGGTAGCAAGCGCTATCGCTGAACATGAGCACCTTAGTTCGATTTCCAGGTCGGGCAATATTATTGAGTTTTCCATCTGAAATTTCGCAGTAGCAATTTGGTGCCTAGATGTATGCCAGGTGATGGCAAAAGATTCTATCACAAATGTGGGTTGCACGATATGTATACCTCTCTTAACACATCAAACCTACCAGTCGATTCTGTAAACATGTCGAAGTGCAGGCTTGGGTGAAGTGATCACGAGGTGAGCTGTCAATCCATATAATCAAGTTGTTATGACAGCTCACTTCGTGATCACGTGACATCTTGATTATATGGATTGACAGTTCACCTCGTGATCACTTCAACCAAGCCTGCACAAACAGCCAAAGCTATGGAGGAACGGAGTCTCCTAATACAGGCGTTATCATGCTTAAAAGGAGGCTCCAATCATAAACTAATTTAAACTAGTTGGCACAGAAATAAATATTTTGTATTTGTGTTTTTTGTATTTGCACTTCGACATGTTTACAGAATCGATCGGCTGTAACCTGTAATAATGAATCCTTTGTCCTTTGTCAACAGGCAGTCGGCGCTCACCCTCCCCATATGCGACGACGCACATAGGAGAACACGTGTACGCTAAACCGGAGTCCAGAGTGTCGTATTACGCTGCTTCCAACCTCACGCATGTTTCACAAGTAAGTGTATAAACTATTGTGGATCAACGATTTAAATTTTACTACTGAGAAAAATGAACTCGAATATTCCGTAGAATCATGGCGTTTATTTATTCAAAACTTTATTGGTAGGTACATAGATATATGAGATAGGACTTGTAACAAGGCATTTTTTATCTTTGAGTTAAATAACACTCCTTTTTGGGCACTCGTTAATAAAGACTATACGGGTAGGTTGGTTAACAAATCATCATCATCTTCCTGCCCTTATCCCATGTTACTTGGGGTCGGCGCAACACGTTTTTTTCTTCCATTCTGTCCTGTCAACCGTCACGCTATCACTAACTCCCTTTTTTTTCATATCACTCCTACTAAATCCTTTCTTTGGCCTTCCTTTTCCTGTCCATCCATCCACATTTATATTCATAACTCTTTTAGTTATGTGCATTTCATCCCTCCTCTTCACGTGACCATACCAAGATAAGCGGTTCCCTTTCAACTTTTACGTTACTGACGCCACTTTTAAGCTACTTCTAATGAACTCATTCCTCAATATATCCATTCTGTCTGGTTAACAAATAGTAATATTTAAATATAATTAGTCGTCTTTGGCCTCTAGACAAAGTTGTAGCAGCAATAAACATTTTAGAAAAGTAAAAAAAAATATAGGATTTACGTGCCCTAGTTTAACGTGCACGTCACGTGGTCAATCTCAATCATTTTGGCGTTTCGTCAAATCGTTGTTGCCGACAGAAGGTCATTTTGTCTGCAGCTCAATTTTATTGTATGTCAGGTGTCAAAACGAAACAGAAATTGAACCTTATTTTGACGAGGTAAAGTAAATCAAACGATTCCAATCTTGGTAGTGGATAGCAATAATTTAAAAGTGGAAATAAATTTCCTCTTTTTTCGTATATGTTCTTACTAGTTGCCGCCCGCGGCTCCGCCCGCGTGATTGTCGAAAATTATTCCAAGAGAACATATTCCCGGAATAAAAACACAGACAAAAATTTCATGAAGATCCATTCAGTAGTTTTTGCGAAGAGTAACAAACATCCATCCATCCATCAATACTTACAAACTTTCGCGTTTATAATATTAGTAGGATAGTTGAATTATCAAATATCATACTTAAGAAAGAAAAAAGGCTAGGCAGATGATGATGATACTTAATTATTATTACCACAAGTTAGGAAGACAGCAAGAGCCTCCACTTAAAACCGTGCCGAACGAATATCAGTGGATACTAGTAAGTCTCTATTTTTAACCTTTTGAACGTCATTGTCACGTATACATGACAAGCAAGCGCGTGTGCTGTACGCTAAACGTCACAAATATGTGACAAATTTGAGGCTTGGCGTCGGGGGTACGACGATGCGTTTATGCTCTAGCGGTTAAAAGGTTAATGCATGTCGCTTAGAAAAGACTGAGTAGTGTCTGGGTCAGTCTGGCGCCAGAGCGATGAGATGCGGCCAGTCGGTCATTGCCCTAGCTAGCCTGTTGCCCAGCGTATCCAACACATCTTGTAGGACATTTCACACATTAACGCCGAGTTTTGACTGCCTGTCTTTAGAGACACATATGGCAAATGCACAAAACGTTTTGGGGAATACTTTCATTGTGCGTACAGATTTGGCCCTGGAGTGGAATTTCCTTCTGGAGTCTGTGTTTCCTAATATATACAAAAGTATAGTCCTCCTGACAGATTCGGCGGCCACTTTTAACCGAGACTAGCCACATTAGGGATATATTTTTTTAATTATATTTTTATTATTATTTACCTGAGGTTTTATGTCCAGAATAAATAAGTTACTAAACAAGCGTACGCGATCAGCACACCGTCAAGAGGGATAATAGCCAAACCGTTTAAAAAGTTATATTGCACATGGCGACCTTAAAAAGCAATAAACGATGTACGCTGTAGTAAACCAGATATCGTTGAAGACCATGAAATTACAGCTGTAATTAGTTTCAATAATATTAAAGATGGCTAAACAATTTTGTCAGAAATATGACCTGACGTTCACCAGACAAAATTGTGACATTATGTTAACTAGCAGACTAATAATTTCACCGGAAAATTGCAAAGGTCGTAAGATTGTAAAATATCGCGTGAAAACATAAACTGTTTTTCTTAATAAGACATGGATATATTGGAAACTACTGAATTTGGATGATTTATCGTATACAAAACGTTTTTTTCATAATATATCGAGAAATTATAATCTAATAAAGATTTATTCCAATCTTACGGAGTCTGCACTTTTCCGGTGACGTATCTATCAGAAAAGCAAGACCAGGCTGGATTATGACATCGTATTGGAATAATTTTAATCTGACAGAATGTTATTTTGTCTGCAACCCAATGGTATGTGTCAGAGGTGCCAAAACGAAATAGAAATTCAACCTTATTGTGACGCGGTAGAGTTAATCAAACGGTTTCGATCTTGTTAGTCAGTGTTTTTGATTGTTTATTCGTATTTTAACACCGACTTCCGAAATTACAATATTACGGAGTGTGAAATTTTCCGGTGACATACAAAAAAAAAATCTAAACATGTAATTAGTTTAAATACTTATAGATAAGCAGAATTGCAGATTGATAAGTATATTGAAAGATAATGCCTAGGCTACTATATCATTGCACCCTGTGTTCACAAAATAAAATGAATTTTGATTTTGAAATTTTTTGAATTTTGAAATTTGAATTTTGCTACTTGGCATTTACTCCTAAGCATTATCTTCCAGTCAACGTTTGAGTGTCTGCTACTCAAATAATTATTAATTGAAAAACTAACCATATATTTAATTGTTATTATTATTTAATTGTAAATTTGGTTAGATTTTTTTAAAGTAAGACTAAGTATTTACTAATGGTGATTTACTATGTTGATTAGTAAATATTACACAAATTCACCTGTTTAACTCTTTGTATACAAATTGATATTCGGGAGTAAAGCTAGTGGATTAACAATTAACTAATTATGTTAGCTTATTAATTAAATTAGGTAATTATGCTAATTCACGTGGCTGTGCAAATAAACTAGTCGGAGGCGTTAGATAATTAGTGTGGTAACAACTGTAATGGCGCCATTTTGTCGATAATGCGGCCAATTTTGTACCATTTGTGGTTGACTACCACCCGAAATTACGAACGGTTATTATTTGAAGATTATTACGTGGTTTTTAGCCATGGTTCATTAAACTATGCAGTGGATTGTTACGTACACATTTTGTATCTACTGTTAATCATAAATCAATCATCAAAATCAAATCAGCTAGCCAGTGACCGCATTCCTTCGCTTCTCATGGTAGTTGCGAACTCAGAATTGCTGCTCAGCAGCCCTATTATGACGTGCTAATGCCAAACAATTCCGATGATGTAAAAGGGATAGTGCTATTCACTATGTATAGCTCCGTCACCCTCTTAGAGCGGAATCGTGATCGTTTTAAGACTTCACAGTAGGGCTCCCTGTTATGTGCCGGTTCACGTGTTTTTTTTTTTTTTTAAGGATGGGAAATCATCAAATGCCTTTTTTCCACTCTGGGTGGAGCGGAAGGGCAGGTCAGACTCTTACTGACTAAAACCCATCCGTGTTCCTTCTAAAGCCCTTTGCGTTCCAGGGCCGCGGTGACTCTTTCGAACAAATTCCGCAACCCTGGGGGCTCACGTGACTTGCTTATCCAACTTTGCCGAAAAACTCCGAGCACAGCGATATTAACCACTGAATTAGGGTATATTGAACTTGTGGCAGTTACCCCTGGTCAATACTTTAATTGCAATCAATTCAATTTATCATATTCTATTTTAACAAAAAAATTGCGATAAGGCCGCCCATTGCTTGGTTTTTAAGTTTATAGTTACGTTTTTTGTTTTACTTTTGGGGTAAAAAATAAATAAATATAATCACAATATAATATTTTTAGATATGTATGTATATATTTATATGTTTACGTATGTAGGTATATTTATAAATGTAGCATTGTAAAATTTGTGCACTGGATCCTACCCTCTATTGTGATCTCTCTCTATCACTCAAAGGTTTGCTGGTAGAAAACTAATTTTTGAGTTAAGCTCGCCTTTGTACATGAACTATTTTTTAAATGTGAATTAATATAAGCTGTTATGGTGTACAATAAAGAATTAAAGATAAGCAGAAGAGTTTGTTTGTTTGAACGCGCTTATCTCTGGAACTACCAGTCGGTTTTGGAAAATTATTGTTGTATATGATAGGGATATGTTCGTACAAAGTCGCGGGCAAAAGATAGCAAATAATATATTTAAAGATTTCTAAAAAAAAACAAAATCTATGGGAAGTTCCATACAGTAAAATAATATTATTATGAGGCGTGAAATTAGTATTATTACAAACGTGACCTATTAAAGACATTTGGCACCGTTGGTAACTGTTTCTCCGAATTCACCGGGTTATAAATTAGTTTTTGGTGGAAGTAAATTTTAGTTTACGGCCGGTCCCGAAGAGGCGCCGCGACCGGAGCCCGGGGTACGAGCGACAGCGATTTAGTAGAAAGTACACAAGATAGGGTTTTTGTTAAAAAGGGTGATGCAAGCTCCTCAAAGTTAAAGTCATTTGATGATTTCCCATCCTTAAAAAAAAAGCTTCTCAAATGTGATCCCTCTCGATTTGGGGGACCACTCAACTTTAATTTAATGTCCCCTTTGTACATGAATTATCTAATATCTTTATACTGCGTCATGTTTGGTATACAATAAAGAAGTAAGATTCAAGGTGTTAAAATAAAGTTTGAAGAATTTCGCGATCTTCAATATTAGTAGCAAATAAATACCACAATAAAAAATGGTTTTAAACATTTTTAGTATATTTTTTCGTGCAAATAATATAATTGTCACCTTTATAGCTGCTTTAATGAGGTCTACTCATTAGTTATTGTATTTTTTCTTGGCTCTAGCCTTTGGGCAATTAGAACACGAATCATAGCAATAAGAAAAATTGTCTCAATGATGCATTGTGAACTGCTACTTCACCTTATATTAAGTACTTCTTATCATCGAAACACAATTTGACAAAGAAACAAAACACCTACTACTACGTTTATAAAAACTACTACTATATTTATAAAAACTACTACCTACATTTATAAAAACTACTACCTACCTACATCTATAAATAGATACAAACACACCGAGCAACCACTCCACACACACGGCCATAATTCTCCATATTTAATTCCTTAAACTCCGCATCACTTCCCAGTTGCCAGTTCCCCACTAAATTCAGCCACTCTCCCAGATAAATTAACCCACATTACGGGGCTTGATCTTTGCCTGAACAATCCGCAAACACTTTAATGGTGCCATACGTCGTACGTAGGTAACCGAAGGAATTAATCGTGGTGAAACCCTTGCGTCTTTTTCTTAAGAGGTAAACATGGAAGGAATTTAGTAATTTATTTTTTGAGGTTAGAACGGAATTGCTGTTTGGATTGCTTATTTGATTTGTGGTATGTTCTTGAAATTAAATTAACACGTGTTTACTGGGTAACTTCTTCAAGACACTCGTATTTAGCTTCTCACTGTAGTGGTAGGTACTCGTGCCTGTTGCGGATTTGGTTCGAAAGAGTCACAGCGGTCCTGGAGCGTAAAGGGGATTAGGAGGAACACGGATTGGTTTTAGTATCTAAGTAAGAGTCTGACACCCCCTTCCACTCTACCCACAGCAGAAGGAGTAATTTGATGATTAAAAATAAAAGGTACTCGTATCTACGGTTAACTGCACGTCTGTTTGTTTTTTTAAACATGTTTGTTGAACTTCAAAAATCGCTTTACTACTATATAAAAATGATAACAACATATGTCATATTGTTGCCATGGTCGTCCGATTCACTGTAGATGCAAAACGTCACGTTTTTTTTAAACAACACCAGCTGTTACGAGTAATTTATTTGCCAGACACTTGGTATTTCAGGATGACATATCTACATTTATAAATAGATACATTCAACACTTGCAATACACTTAGGTATAATAATGAATCAAATTATTTTGGCATTATAAAATTAAAGAGGGCGATGGGTATCCATGAAACTAAAATAGCTGATTTAAAATATTAAATTACGTGTGAAAACATTAAAAATATTTACACCCCAATAAACTAAAACAAACTCTACCCCAAAGCATATTTTGTCACACCTCCTTATTTACAAGTCTCCTGCATTGCAAGGGAGGAGGAATGGTGCATAAAACGAGCCCTTTACTTCATTAAGAATCCAATTTAAGACGAGTTATCCAGAGTTATCCTCTCTCCCCTGCAGGTGATACAAACGTAATGCAATTAGCGATCTTCTTAGGCAAGTATTGAAAACGGAGATAGATTATGTCTAGATGTGATAAGTTTCATTTTTTTTTTGTCGGCATTTTTTGGTAAAAAAAATCTGTAAATATTAGGGATAAGATATGATAAGATATTTACTTGGATAAGACCTAAATTAACTCGTTTTTTTAAGTAAGAAATGCATAGATAGTAATTAAAAAAACACCTACATTATTATACTGAATTGCTATTATTTAAAAAGAAACTCGATGTGACGACATATATTTTTTGCAGACTGTACATACTTTTTGTACCGTTTTTAATCGTTTTACATTTTCTCCAAATATCACAATAAAACGGCGAAAAATATACCAAAATGTTCAAAAAGATTTACTCCGCCGCGACAGTGTAATCACTGCCGTGACCAGGATTCGAACCTGGGTTACTACGGCCACAACGTAGGGTCCTAACCACTAGACGATCACGGCTATCGGAGCTGGTGAATGTCGAAGCGAAATATCGTGGTGCATTCAAAAACTGGACCACTTTCACTGTTTGTAATTTGTCACGGTAAGCGCAAGAGAGCAGCAATGAACTCGTTTATGCAATAACGTTGGTATCTTAATAACAAATAAAGTAAACTGTTACTTTTTGCAAAATTATGTAGGATTTAGCGCTACAGTATTATTATACAAATTATTTCGCAAATGTATTCTAAAAATAATTGACCTATGTTTTTGAATATAATTACGTAATAATAATTTTAAATAGTAAATAATAATAATTAAAATAGAACCTATTTAAAATTAAATGAGTGCTTATTTAAACATGCCATTTAAGACAATAATAATCATTAAAACAATTAATTTAACTATAAGCTATTTTTAATTCTGTCCGGCGGGGGGAAAATTTAGAATTTCAAAAAAAAAAAAATTGCTTCGACATGACTGCTCTCATCATAGTTCCTAAAACCATCAAAACTATCAAAAGAAAAAAACAACAACAGCTAGCAACCACGCCCCAACTATCCGCAATTCCGCGCTCTAGTCTCTTCCATCAATATTAGTCGTTTCATTATTGGTCTTGGCAAGGAACCGAGTTTTTAATTTGCAATCCCCTTTGTCCGTGAATTTATCGCACCGTTGAAAGTCTTTAACAGGAAATATGAATTAGTGTCCTCAGTGAGGAGGGATCGCTAATGAACGGAGGTGTAAATAAGAAGTTTCTTATTAAACGAGACGGTTTTGGATACAAAGCCGAGGAAATTTTATTCCGAGGATTTTTGACGCGAATTTTATTTCGTAATTGGTTTTTTTTTTGTGGTAGGAATGAAAGGAACGGTTTGTGCCTACAAATAGATGATTGATGTTTTATTTGAAAAGCTTTAAAGGTTTCTTCTTTAGTTAATAAAGTGATAGTGAGAATTACTATCTGTTGTAGAAAAGAAGAGTTTTATTCGTAACTTCTGCCAGCGTTTATGGAGTTTCTTGTCCGTTCTTCTCCATAAGAATCTACCTTTCCGAATGGACAGTAGAGTCAGTAATGTTATATTATTATTTTACTGAACTGTAAATGATGACGTTCAAAAGTGCCGTTTAGTGGCCTAATTGAAATAAACGTTTTGACTTTGACGTCCCTGTCTACATTAAAATCGGACGTGGTCTACTAGTGTGCCAAGTTTCATTTAAATCTGTTCAGCCACTAACGTGTGAAGAGGTAATAATCAGACAAACAGAGCACGTTTAATATAAGGATCGATATAGGTATCTTTTATTTTGTACACCAAACTACACTGCAGTCTTTTCAAGCACAAAGATTAACGTGTAGAGAATACCTCGTTGCATTAAAGCCTTCTGTGTACATATGTATATAAATAACAAAACACAGCTGCTAATACATTTACCAAACCATCCAAAACAATATCACCACTACCCCGCTACATACTCTCTTCATTAAAGTGTTATTTATCTTCCTCGCCTCGACTATCAAAGCACTCTGACAAAATCGCTTCGCTGCAACACCCAGTGCAAAGCTAGCCAGTCTAGCTGCTATCTCGCAAAATAGATTAAGGATATCGCTGGACGCCGTCCGACTCGATGCAATTATGTTTGCGCACCTGTCTCTAACTAAAGACTATGTTCACGTCGGCACTGGATATGCAGTTCGGTGGCACATTTTAGAGTAACAAAGTTTGAGAGAACGAAGTTTTTAAAGAACTTTTTATAGTAACAAGGAACTTGTGTTTTGAAAAGTTTTTTTGTTGAGAGGAGTTGATAACTAAATAGATTAGCTTTGTGTAAGTTTGTAATGAGTATGACGGTAAAAAGGCTATAGAATATTAAACTCACATATCAACTATATTAAAGATGGTAAGCGTATGCAGCAATGTATTACTCGTAAACTTGTGTCATTCCTGTGAAAACAAATTTAGAGATAATAAAAGGATCGATAATACCTGTAATGGAAGCTAAAATGTCTCAATGCAATTATGTGTGTGCACCTGTTTCTCAGTGAAGATTATTTTCACGTCGGCACTAACTGGATATTATGCAGTGTGGTGGCAGTTTGTAGAGTAGCCTTGTTACAGACTTGCTGATTTGAGGAAGTTGGGCCATTTTGTTGTTCAGAAAAGTTGACTACTTATAATTAAATAAAGAAGAGCTGTTCTAAGTGACACTGACAATCCTCCAATTTCTGAATTAAGTGTTAGAAGTTAAGTATTTGTTGAATTCTTCTATAGGCCTAGGTTTGACAAGTTCTCAACAGAAAATAATCAATTCAGAGACCCCAATAAAATGGCCGTGGCACTTGATGTTTTTTTTTGGGTGGGTTTTAGCTAACCACTGTAAGCATATAAATTATTGAGCATCAAAAATGACTACATCTTTTATGCTCTAGACAAATTTTTATTCTTTACAGCATCTTTCAGAAATGCGTGTTCATATTTAATGTTGGTGTTCTCAGCTGCTATATCTAGAGTAAAGAAAGGATATTAAAATAAAAAATATTTATTTAAACTTAATGTACAAAAGTGGTACATGGGCGGACTAAATGTAACAAAGCATTCTCTACCAGTCAACTTTTGGGTTAAAAATACTACACTGTGGTAGGTGTACAACAAATAAAAAAAATAAAAAAATATCGACTTTTTCAAAAAAACCCACCTCGGAAACGACTAAAAAGTTCCAAACAAAACCATTTTCAAGCAGTCTGATAAAGTTGGCTGCATCCAATCTGTGAACTAAAATATACATCAGAAAGTTTGAAAAGTGTTTTTTTTTTCAACTTTTTAGTAGTTTTTTGCGGACGGGTTTAAAAAATATATATGTTTGATATTTTTTCTTTATTGTAAAGCTGATACAGAACAATACCCTTAAACATGATCACGCATTTCTGGAACACCCTGTATGTGGTTCTGATTTTCGAAATGATCACGTGACATTTCGACAGCGCTTAACAATCATTTTTGACATTAGCTTTTGCTGATAGAATTTTAGACTTATGTGGATACTCTTTTTACTAAAATAACATTAGTAAAACAATTGACCGTCTAAAAGGAAGGAATTTACGACGGGCCAATGCAATTATGCACCTGTCTCTAACTAGAGGCACTAACTGGATATGCAGTTCGGTAGCACTTTTTAGAGAAGCTAGCATTACTACTGACTAGCTGCTTCGGAGAAGTTTTATTTTATGAGATAGAAATGAAAGGTATTTGAGTACCTGAACAAAGCAAATATGAAATGGCACCTAGTCGCATTTTTAAGCTGAATAATTATGAACTTGTATAAAAACAACTTGGGCGTTTGCTCCTCCACTACCGGTCAATGAAAACGGTGAAACATGAACATTCAAAAAGTTTAATATGAAAGTTATGATAACATGTCGCTTATATGGCTTATTAAATGCATTTAAGCGACATGGGCTCTTCCAACTTAACCAAACAAATCGCTGCGTCCGTATAAAAAAATACCTTGCCCCAACTAGGAATTTCTCCTGTATCGTGGGTGGGGTGGTGGGTGGGTCATACAAATTCACATACTTCTGTATGTGAATTTGTATGTTTGTAAACCCAGACCCGGAACAACAAACAAAATCTATAGGCCAAACAAATATTTGCTCCGTGCGGGAATCGAGCCCGCGACACACAGCGCAGCAGTCAATCGCTCAACCACTGAGCCAACCGGGCCGTCAAGGGGTATTTAAGGTCTACATAAAGACAGATTCTACATGTAAATTACTCGGCTGCATCGGGTTCGACTGGAAGCCGACCTTAATATCGTTAGGAAAAGTTGACGTAGATTTTGATTGATAAAGACAGATTCTATACTAATTGAAACGCCTTTTTTGAAAAAACAACAAAGAATAAAACAAAAAAACAAAGAATGGCGTTTCAATTGGTATAGACAGATCCTATACTTGAAGAAACGCCTTTCTTTGAAAAATATCAAAGAAAAAAAAAACATATAACAAAGAATGGCGTCTTAATTGGTATAGACAGATTCCATACTTGTTGAAACGCCTTTCTTTGAAAAATAACAAAGAAAAAAAACATATAACAAAGAATGACGTTTCAATAAGTATAGAATATGTCTATATCAATTGAAACGCCATTCTTTGTTTGACTTTCTTTCTTTGCTGCATTACGAAACTGTCCAAATTTTCCATGTTAATTTTTACTAAAAGCAACTTTACTTTCAGCAAACAATAACCAAGGACCGGATCACGGACCCTGCGGAACAGCTCCGTCTGCTGACTACTCCTCGCACTAACATCCGCCTGGAGATACTGGTGCATGAAGGTACCTTCGGCAGGGTTTACAAGGGCGTCTTTAAGAAAGGAGACACCTATGAGGAGGTCGTTGTGAAGACTGTCTCAGGTCAGTTATTGTTAAATTACCTAATTTAGTTGATATATGTAGTGAATGGTGTAGAAGAAAGTGATAAGAATGTTTTTTTTTTTTTCCATAATTTCAGGAGGAAAAGTTCAAGTTTTAGACTGTTTAGGTAATTCTGATTCAAATATATCAACAAACGTTTAAACAGATAGAACTCGGCGTCATACATACCCCAAAAAACAAAAATGTGAAAAAAGGCCAAGTTCATAGCCCTAGAAATTCGGTCTATAAAGTAGGGAGATCAATAATAGGCCAAGCATTTCAGAACTGCAGACTATGCCATGACTCTAACATTTGTGTCTTTTGAGAATACTAGTGAACAGAGAGCTTGGATCTTTCCTGAACGTATAAAAATAATGAAACACTAGAAATATTGTTTTCTTAAAAATATGACCCTTGACAAGTTTTTTTCTTCATTAAATTGATAATAAAATCAACGTTGTAAGAACATGGCCTGGCGCACTATTTTTTCCATTCTGTTCTATCAACCGTCATGCATCACTGACTCCCTTTTCATTCACATATTCATAACTCTTTTACTAAAATGCGTTTCATTGTACGTATTGGAAATATTTCACCAACTATGTGCTCACGAGCTGATTGGATATTTTGAGTTCAAAATAACTTCTTATTTTTATTTTTCATTTTACACAAGCAGTTACTTAGGTTGGTAGTCCACAAACGACATTGTACAATATTCAGTATCGCTGTACTCTACAAAAGCAAAGCAATCGGGTTGACTGTGCTGAATATTGACTATTTGGCTGCGTATTGTGCAATGTGCAGCTCAAAAGGTTTAGCGTCAACCCATTTTTGTGGCGGGAGTGTACAATCCTCTTTTGGACGCATTTTGTACCGCCTCTTGTGGCCTGGAATCACTCTACTGCTTGAAAAGAACTGGTAGTTGGCTATTGAAATATGATTGCCTTGTTCTCGCTGCAGTGTAAGGTTTTTTTTTCTTAGGTGTTACTTTTAAACGTCAGATAATAATAATAATAACTTATTTTCTCGCCACAATACACATTAGATGATACAAGTTTTCATTCGTTCGTTTACGTCTATTTATTTAGCAGACAGCGGTAGCGAATAATTTAGCAAAAACTTTATATGTAATTTCTATAATATAAATATATAGTGTTAGTATGGTTAGTATAGTGTGGGGATGAAGGAAAGTGTAGTGTATGTTGAGTGTGTATTTATGTAGTGAGTGAGGATGTAGAATTATTTATTTCCTGGACATATTAATTAATTTACATATTAAATAATTAATTGACAGATAACTTTTACCTGTAGCATAAATATCGTGGTTTGTCATATTCTCCATGCAAAAACTGCCAAGTGGCAACTTGGCAGTTTTTATTCAGCAGATAAATTATGAGTAACGATTGAAAAATCAGCCTTTCTTGAATTTTAATTGAAAAGATGAAAACCATCCAATCGTTAAATTAACTTCATTAACGGCGTACCAGCCGTCTTAGAACCCAATGTCCTGGCACGCGACGATGGCAAGCAACCAGACGGTATGTATTTATTCCCATGGGAGATAGGTAGGCCTTTAGTGTGGGACACTACTTGTGTCAATACTCTTGCGCCATCCCATCCTCCTAGCTCGTCGTGCTGTGCTGGTGCGGCCGTTCCGGCTGCGAAGAACCTCAAGCGGTGGAAATATGATAACCTACCGTGGTTAAACGCTTAGTTGACACTTCGCGTGACCCAAGGGCTGGCTTTTACCTCGGACAGAGGATAAGCATGGCCATACAACGTGGCAATGCCGCTAGTCTCTTGGGCTCACTTCCAGTCGATAGCGATGCGGATGAATTTTTTGACGCCATTTTTATTAGGAGTTTTTATTCGTATTTTAAGGCGAATAGTTAGATTGTATTTAAAATATAAAATTTGCATGTCTATAAAACAAAATAGGCTTCAGTTTAGATTTTCTTAAATCTTTTAAGAAATTCCCAAATCTGAAGAATTTGAAATTACAGATTTATGGCGGGATATATGTCTAGGTCCCTCAATTCATTAATGTCTTCACTGAGGAATCTGCAAAACATGAATTTATCTAAAGAAATATTTTATTAACTATTAGTTTTACGTATGTTCCTCAATAAATAATTCTCCATCCATTTAAGTTCCCTAAATAGACTCCGCACCCAGGTAGGTTGCACTAAAGATAACCTCCTCAAGTGGAGCTTCTCGGATGGCTCCGATCTTCAGTGTTTGTGTGGCGTTGCTCCGCAGTCTATGGCCCACCTCTTGTCTTGCGTTGCATGCCCTGTCACCTGTACATGTGAAGACGTTATGACTGCGTCAGCGAACGGTGTTGCCGTTGCTGAGTACTGGGCCAAGCATAAAATTTAATAATTGTATTTGCCACCGACACGCTAAGAAGAATATTGTTCAAATCTTGTCCTCCGATTCGAAGAATAAATTAAAAAAGAATTCGCTGCCTCGAATCATTTAATTTTGTTTTTGTCAGTTTTAGCTCGTTATTATTGACATGAATTGAGAGTTTGTCATTTACTGTTGTCATGGCGACTGAATCAAGTCCTTCAAACCGACTTGAAATTTGGGCCTGAGGCACTGTACGTTATGTTACACCCTAGAAAACTTTTGGTATAACATACTTATACTCATGAAAATAAATATTTGCTAATTGAGGAGTTTCGATTAGTTATCAGACATCAAAAGGAACTGAAATCGATTTTGAAATCAGCAGACCATAAAATAAAAATTGCAACTTATATTGGATGCAGGCTTTATGGTAAATTGGCGCTGCTACTCGTATATGAGTGTATTTTTATGCTAACAGGATTGCTTTTGATATCATCTCGGCAAATAAGCAACGAGGTTATTTCAGGCGGAAAATATCAAGTAGGTGCCTACCTAGTTAAATTTTCGAGATAGGTAGCTGAAAACAAAAAAAGACAACGAATAGTTTACAAGAATAATCAGATAACTTTTAACTAAAGGAGGCACTTCACTTGGCAAATATTTGAGTTAATTGAATAATAAAAAATATACCCATTTTTTTTTAAGGGTGGGAAGTCATCAAATGACTTATTCCGCTGTGGGTGGAGCAGAAGGGCTTGTCAGACTCTTACTGACTAAAACCCATCCGTGTTCCTTCTAAAGCCCTTTGCGTTCCAGGGCCGCGGTGACTCTTTCGAACAAATTCCGCAACTCTGGAGAAAATATACCCTACGTTTATTGAAATAAAGTTAATTTTAAACAAAGAGAGTGCCAGCCTGAGGAAAAAAATAGTAATTTAACAGCTCTTGCGTAGAAAATATGTCAATAAGCCATAATTCTTCAGTTTGAAATAAATATCTGACTGTTAAAATATCAACCCTGAAAGACTAGAGAATTGGATTCTTTAGTTTTAAAGCCCCAATATTTTAAAAACGTTGAAACAAATTGTATTTTATTGTATTTATCTTCCCTGTCTTCTTTCTTTGTGATAAACGACACAATAAACAGTGAAAGAATCAACTCTTTCGCTTTTTAAAAATAAGTTATTCGAAGAGAAAACGTGCAAAAACTTAAAATCAAGTTCAACTATAAAATAACTTCAATATGTTTCAACACTTCGATAATTTTGTGCTAGATGCGGCATCAGCAATGCAGGCAGCGTTGCTAGTAGCCGAAGGGTTGCGGCTCTTCAGTTTAGTTCACACGAATGTGCTGACTCCGATGGCCGCGTGTGCTGAGGAGGCTCGAAAGCCACTTCTAGTTTATTGCTGCCCTTCTCATTCTTCAAATCTAAAGAGGTAAGTATTTATTGGATTTTTTTTTCTATGTGCTTAGATTTCATGTCGTCATATTTTGTTTTTTTTTTTAAATTTGGTTATTTCTTGTTTACTTAAATCGAAATTAAAGCCGCAATTTGTATGCTAAACATTTTTTTTTTAATATAGATAGTTGAGTATGCTGTGTTTACCGTCTTAACTTATGAAGATGCCGTTTTATGCTGCTGTTAGGTTCCTATTCTTCATTCCACATTAGAACTCATATTCAAAAAAAGACGTATTTCCTTAGTTTTCATAAAAAATGGCGATATTACAGAAGAAACAAAAACCAAAGAAAAATATTAGAACTGATTATGAATAAAGAATAACATGCCAGAAGTATAAAGTTTGAAATAACGACAACTTCATTGAAAATACCCAATATTATTTTGATCGTTCAACCAATCAGTAAATGAGAATTGGCAGCAGATATGAAACACCAAAGAAAGAACTCATTTTTTTTTAGTTATGACTTTTTTTTGCTCCTTCAAGCTCACACGTAGACAAACTCTTATAAAAACGTTCATTCCACACCAGGTTCCTAACATCTTGTCGGCTGGGCCACCAAGCGGCCCCCGCGACCAGAGAGTTAGTGGACCTAGGAGCACAGGTGGCCTGTGGCCTCGCGTACTTGCACGTACAGCGACTAGTCCATGCTGATATCGCTGCCAGGAATTGTGTGTAAGTACAGCGTTTTAAATAACAAATGATTGTGAAAAATAGCTCTCGGACTGTTTTTGTTTGTTGACGTCTATTTTCGTGGGGGTTTAACGGCGAGCAGTTGGGGCTGCCCGCGTGGTTATATCAGCTTGATATGAAAAATATTATTAATCAATTGAATATGCTGGGGCTAACCAGCGTACTTTTCCGCACTAGTATGAAATACAAAGTGTATTTTTGCACTAGTGCGGAAAAGTACGCTGGTTAGCCATCATGCCTGATAGTGGTGTGGTAGGAGCCAGTTTTTGAGTAAGTGGAATAAACATATTACTCCGAGATACATAAATATGATAAACCAAGCTTAGCAGTCAGAGAATAGATAGCATCACATTTTATAATGCAATATACAATGAAGATAGAAAGGGAACAGGGTAAATCCCCTTTTTTTTAAAATAAATTGAGTGCATTATCTTTTACTTACTATACTGCTTGAGTTAGTATAAGATCTTAGATAGAAGGTTTAAATTTTTAGCTCATTGACCTCGTGTTTTACAACAAGGAGTTTTCAGCCACATAAATTAAACATTAGTCTAACTGCTCGTAAAACTCCGTATCTTCTAAACTCTAATTTTACAGATACGAAGTTTAACTTGCCAACTCCAGTGGAGAGCCGAATAATTATAATCATAGGGTTCTTTGAAAAAATAAATTATCTCCAACCCAGTTGGAACTGGGTCAAAGAAAATATGATATACCTTGCTTTGACAATTATGACAATTTGTTTACTCGAAAAGCCATTGGCAATTAGTTCTCTTCTTCTTTTGTTGTTGATATTATTATTGTCTTTGAAAGCAAAGAGTTTGTCGTTCGGTAGGAAATCAAAAAATTGATAATGTATTTGTGACAATAGACATATTATTCCAAAATAATTATTTAAAATGAATAATGAAAATAAAGAAGTACGCTGCAGCAATTCAGTATACAATGTGGAGACATCGATACGAAAATAAATAAACACATTGTCAATACTGGTTCATATACATATTTTGAAACTGTTATAAATCCGGTCATCGAAATTAAAAACAAACTTTCCAATTACAAAAAACGCCAAAAATACTGAAATTAGTCAAGGATAGTGACTACTATTCTGACTAAATATTCCAAAGAGTCTGTTGCAGTTAGTGACATTAAATCTGTGATAAAATACAACATATTCGTATGAAATAGAATTGCCAGTGTCGTCTCCAACCTGTATAGGTATTTGTTAATGAAAAAATGTGGTTTTAAAGAAAAAATGTTTAAATTATGAAACATCACTGGCATTAAAAAAATATCATTTCCAACATAGGGTGGACGAGAAATTAAGGCTGAAGGTTACCGACAATGGTCTATCAAGAGACCTGTTTCCTGATGACTACCATTGTCTGGGAGACAATGAGAACCGGCCGGTCAAATGGATGGCTCCAGAGACGTTACTCCAAAATCAGTACACTACAGCATCCGATGTGGTAAGATTTGGGAATCTTATTCTTGATTTTTGTGAAATTTGTTAACTGTGAGAGAAGAATTCGATGAAATGGGTCATGATTCTAAAAGACTTCATCATTCGAATATAATAAATATAATTTTGGATTCATAAAATGATTTAAGACGGAAATCGTTGATTGTCTACCCATTGTAATCAAGAATCAATTATAATTTGGAATCCTTTGAAGATTGATTTCGGATTTAGTAGCACAGAAATGTTATATTTTCCTTATTGAAATTTTAAATTATAGATATTTTTGTTTTCATTATTTTCTTTGTGTACAGTGGTCATTAGGAATAACTCTATGGGAGCTAGCAACTCTTGGAGCGTCGCCATTGGCTGAGCTCGATGCTGCTGATGTAGGGGCATTCTTGAGTGGAGGATACCGACCGTCACAACCGCACAACTGTCCTGATGAACTGTAAGTTACCTTTTGTCATGTTTATATTGGTTTTTGATTTCGTTGAAAGTATGAATAATTATAAAAAAACAAGTAAGTTTGATGGAATATCTATAACTAGCTTTTGCCCGCGACTTCGTACGCGAATTTCCCGTTTTTCCCCGTTCCCGTATACATTTTGGGAAATCTTCTGTTAGTGTGCTCCCCTACGGTGTGTGGGGAAGCTACATGCCAAATTTCAGCTTTCTACGACCAGTAGTTTCTGTCAGTCACTCACTCAGTCAGTCGGTAACGGAAGAATTATATATTTATTGATTTTAAAAAAACCTGTACGAGAAGTGATCTTTAAAAAAACGAATGATCACATTGTCAAAAGTATAATTATTTATTTTTTTAAAGATTCAATTCCGCTTGAATACAAGGAGGCTCTTATCACAGAAAAGTAAACACATTTCAACTAAATGATGCATTTACTATTCAAATCCAACTATCAGACAATGCAAAAGAAAGTCGCATCAGTGTAAATGTTTGCACCGATTTAAAAGTTCAATCCGACTTAAAAGCGGCGTTGAAAAGTGTCAACTTCGAAAGTCCGGAGGCGAAAATGCAATTTACTAAAAGACTCTTCATTGCCAGAGAATGTTTTGGTATTGACATCGTCTTAGCTTTCCATTTCATTTTCGAAAAGAATTGTGGAATTTTCCTTTAGATTTTGAGCTTTACCATAATTTTACACTTTAATATTTGGCTTTCTTTTCTTAATTTGATTAAAGAATCTTTCTGAGCTGTTTCAGAATATACGATGGGAGGGGGGCAATTCTCGTTAAAATTTTAAAGAGTGTTCGCATTCGAATTGCATTCGCAATTTGTCAAAAACATCTCTAATTTCCCTACGTTTTGACACTTTTTTGACATAGATTGTCGCTGAGATGTTATTGCAACCAGAATTTGACCACTTTTCAAGTACTAAAGTTGCCTTGATGATGTCTATGCCCTTTTCAATATTACCTATTGTTTTTACCAGGTACGGTCTAATGTCATGGTGCTGGACTTTGGCTCCTCTGGCCAGACCAACAGCTCCACAACTCCTAGCGGCGCTCCACGACTTCAGGCAAGCGCTCAGCACTTACATCTAGACAATTTACCATTAAATACTACCAAATTTTCAATACTTAAACTAGTCCTAACCTGTACTTGTCAATTTCTGAAAACTCTTGGCACTATACTTTCCGTTTTCTTCAATACCAAAGTGCCTGCCAAAGTATCAAAATTAGTCGCACTATAATTTATTTTTAAGAAATATATTTCTTGTATTATTTTTATGTTTACCATATTTTTAATGATTCCACAGTTACATATTTGCTCTAGTCAATCAAATCTGAAAAAATAAATGCCTACTAATTTGAGATATAAACTTTATTTTATGAACATCAAACCTGAGAACAAAATAGAAACTATACATGCTAACATATTAGGAATGGAAGTGAAAAGTAGGTATATTTTCAAATAAAATAAAAAGGTGATATATTTAATAATTAATCATAATTTCTTAGGAATGACTTTGAGAAGCTAGGTGAACGTAATATTAATGTATTTGAAGGGAATACCAAAATATGTAATGAGTATTTATTAAATAATTTAGCACAAACATTAAGGTTAAGAAAATAATAAATATGTACAGATAATTCTGAATGCCTAATCGGGGCATGGATTGAAATTGATGTTCTAATTTTATCTTTCTAAATATGTGTAAGCATAATTTAAAAAATAAATTAAAATTAAACACAAATAAATTTTGTCTAATAGACTATTATTCATATGGATTATAGCAATGTAAATAATTTAGCTGCACTTGCATCAACTTGAGGGTAGGTATTGATTAATAATAAAAAAAATAAATAAAGAAACAGTTCGAAATATTGTTGGCTTTACAAATAGACTCAAAACTCTTTAACACAAATTCTAAAACAATAGCAAAATACTAAAACATAATGCATGTAGATTGTAGAACCGCAACAAAATGGAAATGAAAATTTGCTCCTAGAAAATGACCCCTATTGTTAAAATCAGTACCTACTCTAAAGTGAAATACAATGAGTTACCAATCCTAAAATAGTATAAATTGCAAAAGATAGTCGAAAGTAGAACCAAATTAATTTTAAGTCTGTACATTAAACGGATTCGATGCAAAAGGAATTTAATTTTTGATAAGACAAAGCTGATTGCTTTTTAATTGATAAAACTATTAATAAAAATTAGAATTATGAATAATGTGTGCCGGACCTATAGGCTGCTTGCACGATTGCTAACGAAATATATTAGTTATTATTTAAAAACCTACATAAACAGTATGTAACAAAGGTGCTGTTGTTCCTTGTAGGGGTCAGAATCGATATCCAATAGTACTCGTAATTGTGAAAATTTTTCAGTAAAAAAAAACAAAGTTTAATAATTAATATTAGGCAAGTAAAACTGGTTGTTAACCTCTGCAACGTTATCTGTGTTGCCCTCGCATAGACACTTTTGAGCTAGTTCATGAAATACAGATGTTAAACTGTTACTTTTCAATGTTTCGAATTTCGAAGCCAAGAAAACTTTGAAATTCGTAGAGTATTTTGGCCAATCATCGTTTTTTTAAAATTGTAATTTCATCAATGGTAAGCTTATAAGTTTACATATGTACTCCTTTAAGGAACCACCGCGTCTTTGTAACATATTGCATAATCAACATCAAGTAGGTATAATTTTAAAGGTAGCGAATGACTGAAATTTTATTGAGCAAAACTTAAAATCATTCTTAATATTATTTTTCTAGTGCGTCGTTGTGCAACCGGGCCTAATATTACGATATTTTTATGTCCATGTTTGTAAGAAAGAAAACTTAGATTTCCAACCTGTACGTAGATAAATCCTACTAGTGGACTTTTAGAATGAATAGGTACTCAAAGTTCTTCGTTCAATGAAATATTCATGCGTTGTTCTCTGAACTTATTCAAAAGATATTCTAACAGCGTATTTTTTAATCCTGTTAGACGCAATAAGAACCAAAGATTTATTTTAATCTTGATGTTTATTTTTAAATTATATTAAAACAATATTTTAATTTTTGAATATTTATTATTCTACGGCAAAAAAAGTTCCAAAGATTTTTGAATTCCCCAGTCACTACAGTCAAATAGTTCTAAAATAGTTATGTATTTTGTTCCTTATTCCAAAGTAAGTTATTTAAGTGAAGTAAATTATTATTTAAGTAATAATGATAGGTCTCTAGATATAAGTTAAATAAGTTAGTTTTAGAGTTCCTGAGGACTTTCAGTCCGTCCAGGCCAGCAAAAAGGATCAAACACCAAAACAGTAGTTAGTTCATGGCTTTGTTAACGACGAGGCTTCAGCGAATTTAAACTTTGTGTATTTATGTTAGGATTTAAAATTTATTGATTTATATTTATACCGTGACCGAATGAATTTGGTCCTTGTGTATTGTGTGCAATATATCGTTAGGTTTATAAGTAGTTTTAAGTATGTACTTTACCAAAATGTTTTTTTTTTATTTAAATATAAAGTTACCTCTTATATAACTTAATTTAGACAACATTATTTTCTGTTGCGTGATTAACACATTGTTTATGAATTCCTTGAAGCCGAAATTCCGTACAACAAGCATGAAAAAGAAATAATCGTCTATTATACCACAATTATAATTAAAAAAACATAGATGTTATACTGTATTCAAATGTATGTTACAGATAAAATGGAATCTGAGCAATGATAGTGAATTATATTGTAAATATTCGAAGATATTCGGTAATATAAATATTTTTTGTACTAAGAAAAAGTGGGGACTTTTATTGGAGTAGATGACGTCGATTTAAAATTCTTTATAAGATAACTAACATTAATCATATTTTCTATCTTATCTTGGAGCTAAATTCGTCAATGTTATATGTTTACATTTACTGTAAAATAAATCTTCGATATCAATTCTAATGATATAGGTAACTTATCCTGTTTCAATCAAAGTATCAACTCTATTTATAAATGCTTTACATTTTCACCATTTGCGTTAAGTTTGTCTTAATAGAATCCCGTTTTAAAGCTGCTTTTTGTGTTTTTGCATTCAAACTTTGTTGTTATTAAACACTTAAATATACGCAGTTTCTGTTGTAGCACTTTTTTATTGTTGAAACGTTTTTTGCGTTCTTAAGCCTTACAGCAAAATTGTATTGAACCAAAGGCCCCTGTACCAATTTTTATTATGTAAGTATGTACATGCTAACTATATTACGTATACTGTATTAAAAACGCGTTATGGATAATACAGGGTGTAAAACTCTTAGGCATTTTAATGCATTAGACGTGTTGATTGGAAAACTTTGGGTTGCGCTTTCGAATTAGCTAGTAATTTTTGACGTTTCTGCTATTGTGAAATCGATGTTGTGAATTTATAATCTTGACGTATTTTTTTATACTTCGCGTAATTTTTGTTTGACAATTTAAATTGATGTTTCATGTTGTCCACGGTTTAATAAATTCAATAGAATAATAAAATATATTTTAAGAACATGCTGTATCATAAAAGTAGAATAAATAAAACTATGTCATTTATATCTAATGATGTCGCTAGATTACTAAATCGGAATATTCAGATAGTTATAATAAATGTCTTAGAAATCTCTACTTAAAAAAAAAAACGGTGGATCTCTTTAAAAAAACTCCTTTCCTCTTTCCTATATTTTCTCTGAAAATTTCTTCTTAAATTGCTAAAAGAATATTTTTTTAAACATCACCCAAGAATTATATAATTTAGAATAATAAATTATTGTGTGGAGTAAAATTGTATGAACAATGACGTCATAATATATGACTCGAGTGCCAGATGAATGTGATTTTGTATGTAAATGTTACGAAGTGTTTAAATGTTAATGATAAGTGACGTAACTGTTTATTTAGTGATAAGTGGATGTATGTAAAATGTAATCGATATGGCTTCAATGATAATTATGATGAACGAAATAAAATGTTATTTTATAATATTATGTTTGTTTTATTTAAAAATTAAAAACCATGATAAAAAAAACTCTACAAAAAAATCTTTTCTCGTCTTGAAAAATAAATACATTGAAATATACAGGGAAGCGTAGGAAGAAATATAGAAATAAATTGAAATATTTGTATTTTTACTACAGTTTTCGAATTGTATCTGGTACAGCTTGTATAGACACTTTAACATTAAACTAAAAAAAATAGGTGCGACATATAATATATTTTTTTAAATATAGCTGTACCCAAAAAAGAATGGGTTTAACTAACGCAGCTTAAAAGTAAACAGGGCCCTAAAACCATCATGATTCCAATGTGAGAGAGACTATCCCTTTCTTACAGCTCTGAACTCCTGGACCTACACAACCACTAGGTACTTGACTATAATATGATGACTGGTTGATTCTATAGCTGATCTTACCAGTTCAAAGATGCAGGAATCCCGAAATTTGACACAGTCGATAATATTGCCACAAGATATAATTTGATCTACAGACATGAAGGACCGACCTGAGAGAGGATTCACATATTTTATAGGGACACATATAATTCATAACGTACAACCTGCTTTCCTGCAGCTTCTAAAATCGTTTATCAACTCAGCTGAAAATCAAAGTCAATGTTCTAGAAGAACCAAACACGGGACAAGGTAAACAGAATCCGATGAAACCAGTATAATAGGTAAATTATGCTTTACGGCTCACGTGATTCAAGGGCATAATATTATGAAGTAGGTACCTAAGTAAGCAAAACCATCAGAAAAGGATTTTCAACGTATGAGGGAAATTCATGGATCCATCCTCTGGATACTTATACATACCTACGTTGTATTATATCCTATCTTTAAGGTGGTTTTATACTGGCGAGGTGAAGCGTGGATGGGTTGGGTGAGAATTGAAATTTGTATGTCAAAATTTTTATGTGTCAAATGTCTAGAAGCGCGAGGATGTGCGAGGCGATAATTACATATTTGCTAGTACAATATTGAACTTTATTGCTTGATAGATAGAGTATTTATTTACTTGGTAAAACGGATATACAATTCTAGCACCGACCATCAAGGACACGCACGGTCTCTCTCCGTCAAGCGCGGACTCTGGATGTGTCGCGCTGGCCCGCGCTGGCACGCGCCGTCTCGCCCCGACCACCGCGAGACATCGCTGCATACTATACCCTCCAGCGTAGAAGGCGCGCGAGACACGGCTGGCACGGTGCGAGGTAGCGATGGCCGGCGCGAGGCAGCGCTGGCCATCGCGACTCGGCGCATTGTAGCGTCGGAAATCTTTCGGTGTAAAAGGGTAAGCGCGATTTCAATTCTCTCCCGTCCCATCAACGCCTCGCCTCGCCGTTGTAAAACCACCTTTTCGCGACGCATTCACGCGTTGTGTCCTTGAATTGAGGAAAAGGTACCAACTCCTGTCGTCTCAAATGTGGTTCGTTGGTTATGTTCATAGCTGACAACCGATTTATCATCTGTATCCTTGTCTGTTATTGACAGTGTAATGGTATTGGTTCGTCCTTGTATATTACATTAGTAAAATACATCATTGAAGAATGCTTGGCACCTCCATATTTAGCAATAAATCTATCTAATTCAAGATTTTCTAGACTAATTTGAAGTTGATTAACTAAAGTCCTTCGCGTTCTAGGGCCGCGGTGACACTTTCGAACAAATTCCTCAACCCTGGCTGACTGAAGGTGTGTTTACCGCACAATTTCTGTCACCTGCGCCATTCAACGGCTTTCCCGTCAGTTTCTATACAATATTCATGTATGCTTTTGGTTTGTATAGAAAGTTTTGACACTAGAGCAGTGACGCTTCAAGCAGCAGCCTCTTTGTCTTCTTCTTTTTGAGCTTGTTTGTTTAATTTCTTAAATATTTTGTACCTAGTAGTTGGTCACGTTAATTGCAGCGTCAGTGGCGCTCATCAATTGCAAATGCAAGCGATTGAGGCACTCCAGCATGAAACTCACATTGGGTATCAGACGGCATGGGCGTGCAGTAGGCTACATAAGGGTAGGCCAGCAGACAGGACCAGAACCATTATTCAGGGTTGTTAATAATTTTTTTGGGCATTATGTATGGGCTGGCCTACCCTTACTGTTGCCTACTGCACGCGCATGTTAGACGGGTCCATAAAATTATGGGGTCTTTGCGTTCAGTGAATACTACAAATACATGAGCAATTTCTGATCAAATATCATGAGGAAATAGTTATAATTTCAGCAAACAGAGAGGCACGTTCAGTTATAATAACGCGTTGAAGTTGCTACAATATCCTCGGGGGATGAATATTTTATTCTGATCACTTGTTTTACTCCTATACTTTCCTAAGGTCATTTTCAACTTGTAGAAAATATTATATTGATGTAAGTTATTTTTATATAGACGTGATCATGACTCTTGTGTAGAGAGAAAAGAGAAGTCTCTAAAAGACGTTTTTCTACCTACACGGCCAGGAAACGTTCAATCATCATTGCCCTAGCCTTCTAACAATTTCATTTGGGTCGGCTCCCAGTCAAACCGGATTCAGCTGAATACCAGTGTTTTATGTGGAGCGGCTGCCTACCAGACCTCCACAACCCATCCCCGGCCTAATTTTGATGAAAAATAAAACAGCATCATAAGATTTTTGAAAAATCAGTATTCCTAGCCAGGAATCGCACCCGTTGATTTGAAAAAAAAAAACATACACACTGTGTATACCAGGGACTCCGCTAGAGTTACTTATTGTTATTATTATAAATAAAACTATATTGGAGATTTGAAACTTTAAAATATATTTGGCGTCTGCCTTTAACGAGGGCTGGTACCCGAGTCTCAGATAAAAACAAAACATATTTTCAAATTCCTATTTCGAATTCTTTTAGTTTTCGCCAGACGCTTCCAAAGGCTGCCTTGTCTGCCAGAGACCTGCATACAAGGATATCCTCTTTACAATACACCACCCGAAAGTACCGCTACGAAGGAGCAAATTCTGGGAAGTAATAGATAACACATCGCAAACCAAGAGAACGAGCAAATTTTTCACAAAATACATTTTAATTTTCCGATGTTACCTTTTAAATTTTAACTGATTACTTGCATCCGAGGATCCCATTACTATTTTTCACTATTTCCCAATTTTTTGATCCGAAGATCCTATTAGTATATTTCGCTTTTTCTCAAAGTTTCGGATTTGAATTCCGGACAAAAATTCAGCCTGTATAACGTACAAATAAATTACTGCCTTGATGAACACCCATGCTGAAAAAAGCAATAAATCCTTCGCCTGAAGTCATTAAAAATCCTTCGTTACTGGACAAACACCTATAGACGAACATCGCTAGCTATAGCTAACTTTAATTATTTCGGCCTTTCAAAGCCAGTTTCTAGCTTTATAAAACTTTAAAATATCCAATATTTTCCTTCGACGGCGGCAGAAAATATTGCAATTTCTCTTTTGTATATAAACAGCCCGCGGGACTCGCTACAAAGTGGCAATATACTATCTCGACGGGGCTTCTCAAACAAGGGTAGGAGACAAGGACAGGGATATTTAAAATTATGGAAGTAAGAAAGGGAGAGGGTGATGTTATTAATTGGAAAGAATTGACGGAAGTGCACCGGAGCGGTGTTTTTGACAAATTTTGCTTTGATTCGACGATTACTTTCACCTCAACGCTTTGGGGTCGAAGCTTAAATGTGACTCGCCTTAGATGGCCTGTTAAAAATGTAAACGTTTATTTTAGGGAGGCCTGTATCCTATTTTTTTTTGGGGTATGAAAATAAAGACGTTGTAATTTGCTTTTTTTCATGCTTTGTTTGGGAATGAAACTAAGTGTAAATCTTTGGTATGAAAATATGGTTCTTTGATCTCTCCCTGAAGAGGTTGCAAGGTTTTCATAAATCACCTTTTAATATATTTAGATTTTGTTTACCACGAAGAGCAGAGCTTTTTGTCTATCATATATCAATCTCATATATTTAAATCTCAATTCTATAAAACCTAATCTGTACATTGTCTTCTTTTTTTAAGTAGTATTACGATGAAGAAAAAAATTGTTTTGTTGTTTAGACTCAAATCTTTTGTGGTTATTTTAAACCAAATATGTTGTTTTTGTACGCCATAAATGGCAAAACATGCAGATCTAACCATTATTTTAAGGCCTTGCACATGTTATGATGCATACTCATGATTTTACAATAAAAATATATTCTATTCTATTCTATTCTAATCATGGCCGGTTAGACACACGGGAACACCATAAACATAGAATATTTGATATCCTGCTGAGATGTATTCTATTTTTATTCTTTCTGGTAGTTTCGAATTCCAAGTTGGAGAAGTCGCTGGCACATGCTAGTTCAATAAAAACAGGAAGAAAATTAAGACCGGTGTTTAGAAATTCATTAGATATACAATCTGAAGACATTGATATAACAATAAATGAAAAAATCGCAATTCTAGTTCATAGGAATATTTTGAAACTATTATAGATCCTGATCTGATCCTTTTAAGTTACATAAAACGTCAAAAAAACTCAAACTAGTCAAGGATAGTGACTATTATTTTGACGAAATATTCTAAGCAGTCTGTTGCAGTAAGTGACATTAAATCTGTGATAAAAACAACATATTCGTATATTGCCAGTGTTTTCATATATTGTCGTATCGTCGTCTCTACCTTGTATAATTTGTAAAGTACCTACTAACCCTCGGTGTTTCTTGTATTAACCTCAAACTTCCATCTTTTACATAATATACAAGTTAATTACCGTTTGAGCCTTTCAGGCTTCTCGTCAAAGTTATAATAGGGCCTGAAATTAGAGCCATGTTAAATGTGTTTGACATTTTTCGATTCGCTTGTCATTATACATTCCTGTTGACGTTTAATTTTAAATCAGGAATTTTCGCTTTGGAAGTATAATTTGGGCCTTATTGGGTCGGTAAGGTGATTGATAGTAACGTTTAATCAGAAAAGGTTTGTGCAAAGATATTCAATCTAATAAGAGAATATATTCAATCTTAGAACAAAAAAAATAGGCAACCAAGGTTTATTATAGATCGAATTCCTCGGTAACGTAATGGGTCCCAGAATGATTTGTTAATAGCAGCCATTATGCTACAAGGACGAAGGTTACCGACATAGCCCGAAGGATCTCCAAACTGAATTGGCAGTGGGCAAGGCACATTGCTCGCAGAACAGATGGTTGATGGGGCCGAAAAGTCTGGAGTGGAGACCACGTACCGGTAGACGCAGCGTTGGAAGGCCTCCCACAAAGTGGACCGATGACCTGGTGAGGGTCGCGGGTAGCCGATGGGTGCGAGACGCACAGGACCGGTTGTCGTGGCGACACTTGGGGGAGGCCTATGTCCAGCAGTGGACGTCTTTCGGCTGATATGATGATGATGATGAGTCATTATGCAACAAACAAAGCAAGATTAAAACAAGATTTTGTAATTGAAATAAGAGTATTGTCATTTGTAAGACGTAAGTACATTGTTTTTGTCATCTAACTTAATTATGATACTAGCTCTTGCCTGCGACTTCATCCGCGTGGAATAGTTACTTGGGGCAGACATTTTTATTTTAAGATTAGTAATGTTTCAGTCAATGCTACTGAACAGAGAAAGAATACATAGATATAGATAGTTTAACAAATGTTCGACGTGATTCTTTAAATTGGCATAACTTTTTTATTTATGAACCGATTGACATGAAACAAATACTAAATGTTAAGTGAGTAGGTAAGCTTACCAAAATAGATTAGTGAAAAATCGGATAAGCCGTTTCTGAGATTAGCGTGCACAAACGCACAGATAAACAGACAAACATACAAAAATTGTAACAATCATTGTTTTGGGTGCTTTTTGCGTTGATAAAGATCCCAATAATGTTTTTTCTCATATATCTTCCATGTACAGACAACGATCCGTTACTTTTTTATTAAATGTATATTGATTTTTTATGTTTGATAGGCGAGACTGTGGTCAAAGGCGACTTTGACCACAATCTCACCTGATGATCAGCGATGATGTGGTTCACGACGGAGCACGCTTGCCCAGAAGTAACTCATTCACTCTTGACTTAAAGAACCCCAGGTTGTAGCTATCAGAAAACAAGGACTCCAACAGGGAATTCCACACTTTAACTGTACGCACAATAAAAGTATTCTCAAAACTTTAATTTTCAATTATTCGTCGACGAATATAGCACGATGACAAAAGTAAAATAAAATTATTTTCAAACTAAAAAATGCCAGCTATATTTTTATGAATAACCCTAAAATCTTCAATCATCAGTCCGTCACAGTACCTACGCAATCGTCGAACGCCAAATTAAAAAAAGCGATCCGTGAAAAACGGATTAAAACAAAAAATAAAAACAGTGTTGTAAAATTCTCAACAAAAAAACTAAATAAAATTCATCCGTCACGGTTCCCAATTCAATTGGGATTCAATTTAATTGAATTACTTTAGACAAAGCTATTTTTCAATTGTGACATTGTTCGACGGTTTCATTTAATCAGATTAAGTCAGATGTATCAGAAAATTGTACTTTATTAAATTGCAATTTATTTTCCAACGTTTCCAATTAATTGGATTTTGGGAATGCAGTTATGATGAACCGATGAGTGAATGTTTTTGGATTATATTATGCTGGTAAATTGCCTTGAATACTTTGAATAAACAGGCTGCGTTGCATGAAAAAATATAAGCGCCCAACAGAATGTAATAGTTGTTCTCAGATTGGTAAGTGACTATGCCGAAAATTGGTAAGAACAAAAGAGCGTTCCACAGCAGGACGTGCATTACAGCTTTGGATGACGATGGAAGAAATTTACTACAGACGAGAAGAAATCAGTCTTTTGTTTGTGTGGCCCAGGCAAGTGCGATTAGGACATAGGCGCAAAGGGTTCCCAACGATTTTTTTTTTATAATATGTTAATGAGCTGACTACTTATTTGGCAGATAGACGAGTGACCTTATAATGGTTACTTTTTTCATGCCGACGTTCGAAACTATAAAACTCAAATCGCCAAATTGCTCTGGAAAACCGGAAGATTCAAGTAAGGTCTTAAACTATTAGTTATCATCGAATATCAAATGTTCAAAAAAGCTCGATATAATCTATCGTTAACTATATCAGGCAGCACTCTTTCACCATCATGGGCCACTGTGTACACCACCCACAAAACCAACACCACACATACATAGTTGATCGTCGTCCGAAATGCACTCCGTAAAGCCACAAACAATTCCTAAGATCACTAAAGTTGCCATAAAAGCGAACAAAATGAAGTAATCCCGTTCCACCGGCGACACTGCCGAGTGTCGTAAAAATGGTGTTTATATGAAAACAGTATACCTTTTATGGCGTACAGCTATAGAAAATGTATCAGGAAGTGTTGTATTCTTTACATGGGAGGTTTATTGATTGTTATGGGAGCTTATGGAGGTAATAAACAGAAACTATTTGGTATTTTGTGAGTGGCTTTAGCAAGGAATTTGATGACATCTAAGCGGAAAAATGGGTTTGATTTTATGGGGCGGACATTTTTTAAGTTGTAGATGCAACACCAGCACGCAAACACCAGAATGCAAATTTCCAACGTAGCTCCAAAAGCTGCAAGAGTGAAATGGGACTAGGCAGAACATGTTGTGGGCTCGCTAGACGGGGCAGCCGCAGACGGAGGAGAAGATAGCGGGACGCCTTGGATGGCTTTGTAGTGAACTGGCGTGAATAAGCATTACAAAGAGATAAAAGGAGGGAATAGAGGGAGGCCTTTACCCAGGAATGGAACAGTTCAAGCTGATAAAAATTCTCCGATTCTGGTTAAACACATCAACAGAATTCTTGCTTAAGACATTTTTTTTTCATGGATGGGAAATCATCAAATGACTTCTTCCGCTCTGGGTGGAGCGGAAGGGCGTGTCAGACTCTTACTGACTAAACCCATCCGTGTTCCTTCTAAAGCTCTTTCCGTTCTAGGGCCACGGTGACTCTTTCGAACAAAATCCGCAAACCTGGCAGGTTCCTTAAGATATGACAACGTATCTACAATTACCAATACGCCTGTAAAGCCCAATGATTAGTTAATCCTATGATCAATCATTGTAGCACTAAAATGAAATAGATAAATTATTCTTTGGTAGTTAATTAATAAATAAACTGTTTTCCTACAAACAATATTTAGCAACTACAAAATAATAATAAGCTTGAGATTTTGTAGTTGCCAAAGAATCAATTTGCTGAAAAAATCATTGAAAACATAACAAGTCAAACCACTTTAATGTAAGTTACAATAAATGTACATAGTTAACTAACTTAAAACTATTTGCTTAAACTTTTTAAACTCACTTAAATGCTACTTTAGCTCCAAGATCATCCGTTACATTACTGATGATTTCAAGTTATACGTCACTCGCAGCCGATGTTTCTTCGCGCTAGTGATGTCAAAGATTCAATTCAATCGAGTGATTTGATATATTGGAGGATTGTTGTGTTCGTCTTAATACCTTAGTTTCTAGATAAAGTAACTTTCTATCAGAATATCTAAAGATTGTTTAAAGAAGCTTAAATGTGTCGATACTGTAAACGTCTCACCTTGAAAACTTAGGTTATATGAGCTTAAAGTGAACTGTCATTCACCTTCATTCAGTTCACCTAACTCACAGTGAGATTTTCACAGTATGCTCCCTTGAATGCAGGTTAAGGGACATTTTATTAAACAGCAATTTTGTCCTTTGCAGAATTGCATGAAACTTCATTATTTTTTTTTTCAACGGTTAAAATATTTTAAATAAATGTTTTAGTCTTATACAATTAAAATATTAAATTGGACCTCTAAGATTGCATCACCGAGAGCGATATTTCGAAGTCACTTGTATCTTCATGTTTAAACGAGAAATTGAGATTGATATGGGATTTTTTTCTTGATAGAAATTCAACAGCACTTTGTTTTGTTCAGAAGTAAATAGACAATTACTTAAAGTACACAAGTAAAATAACGAATGAGTTTACTTTGTGCAGAACTAATAAATTAAAATAAAACATGTACAAAAATGCAATACATTTACATTAAAAAAATAGACCTATGTACCTAAAGCTGGAAATGCAATTCGTTTCGATGAAAATAGTATTAAAATATTCCGCATATTGCTTTGAATACCACTTGTATCAACATTCGAATTCTCTGCAAAATGTAATACCATATAGCTGACAAAAATAATTTAAGTAAGTCTTTACGGTGACTGGAATAAATTTGATTCGATTTTGATCGATATTTTATGTTTTAGCGAATAAATGTGGATGGATGGAGAGGGAGAAGAAGGCCAAAGAAAATATAGATGGATTATGTTAGGAGTGATATGAAAGAAAAGGGAGTTAGTGATAGCGTGACGGCTGACAGGACAAAATAGAAGAAAAAAACGAGCCTACAGTAGTCGCATAGGATGTGTAACATCTGACGGCTCACCTTGATAGCAACATTAACAATAAAAGTACCAACTGACAGCCAACTCGCCCAGTGCGCACTCATTGGTCAAATCGAATAGGGCGCGCTCATTGGTCAAATGAAATAGCGCGCGCTTCCTCGGCTTCCTGTTACACACTTCCGTCCCATTTCACAAAATCAGTCCCACAGATTGCAGAAAAGCGAGAGGAAAGAAGTTATATATCAAAAACGTGTTGCCGACCCCAAGTAACATGGGACAGGAACATGATGATGATTTTGTTTTAGCGAACCACTCTATTGTCCTTATCATCATTATTCTCTCGCCTATACTAATGTATTGGAGGTCGGCGCAATACGTGTTCTTCTTCATACTTCTCTATTTGTATCCCCTGCTGGAGTATGTGTTTCCTGATAGCCTTTAATTCAAGAGTGATTAGGTTATTTCTAAGCAAGCGTGCTCCATCGTCGACCACATCATCGCTTTCCATCAGGTGAGTTTGCGGTCAAAGAGTGAGCACCCGCGAGATGATCAAATAATAAAAAAAAACCGGCCAAGTGTGAGTCGGACTCTCACACGGGATCCGTACCACAAAACAAAAAAAAAAACACGTTTCTTCTAAGAAATAAATCATTTGTGAAAATTTCAACTGTCCAGCTATCACGGTTCATGAGATACAGCCTGGTGACAGACATTTGTAGCGGCAGCAGAAATAAATCATCTGTGAAAACTTCAACTGTCTAGCTATCATGGTTCATGAGATACAGCCTGGTGACAGACAGACAGACGGACAGTGGAGTTTTATTACTGGTCCCGTTTTTACCCTTTGGGTACGGAACCCTAAAAAGTCAACTCCTTTCCAAACATATCACTTGATAGCTTTTCGAATCGAACACTCGAGTAGAACTAAGTCGCATCACAACCCACGATTTATTGTCCTTCATTACAGCCCGTCGGCTACTTGAGAGCCATACCCAATCTTCACACTTATCTCGAGAACAATCTTAACATTCTCACCTTTGCAACATGTGTCCTTAATGTTGTCTGTCCATTTTGTAACTCAACAACACAAACACCTTTTCTCACCAAACGACTTTCAACCATAACTTTAGCACCTCAAAGTTCGAAATTGAATGTTTTTAGTGCTGAAGATAAGTCATTTTTGAAAAGACAGTTTAAGTTTTTGTGTTTTAGCCAAGTCATCCATTTCAGGAGAGGGCCGTTGACCAACGGTGACCTACAGTTATCATTACTTTTGTTAGGACAAACTGTAAAATTGTTATGGCGCACTTTATCTTCCTTTTTTGTTACGGCTGTGAGATTTTCTTTTTGTTACTTATGAAAGAAAGGTTGATACTTGCGTAAAGTTTGTGGGCGATGAAGATTAGACGTGGGTGTTTTTTTCAAGCTTACCTTAGTCAGGTATTTTATCCAAAAATATAAACCATGTAATCAAACCTCTTTTTAAATAGGACGAAATCGATTCTTAACAACCGATTTTCAAATAAAAAAACACTAAAAACTATAAAATAACTTTAGAAATTAAAGTTATTTTATACTTTTTGTTACTCTGTATGGGCTGGCCTACCCTCACTGTAGTCTACCCTTACTGCACGCCAACGAGTAACGGCTAGATAAATAAGTTCTAAAGTTTGCTACTGAAATTATTGTTTTCTTTCAATAATAATAATTTCAGTAGCAGTTATCATTATCATATCAGCTGAAATACGTCCACTGCTGGACATAGGCGTCTCCCAAATGGGGGGGTGGCAAAATCGCCACGCTTGACAGGCGGTTTGGCGATCGCAGTATAGCTGTAGCTGTATTCTCAGTGCGTTACTGAGAATGCTGCTACCATGCTCTGGTGAGTCCCTTAGTCGCCTCTTACGACGCCTTTGGGAAAAGGTGGTATGGTGTTTTTCTTTTAAATCTGACACCATACAGAACAGAAGCAGTAATTACAAAGTAAATAAACATTCGCTTCAAATGTCCCAAATTCATCACACAATATCAATTGTAACTAAACTCAACTCCCCTTGGAGTTACAATTAAAACTTTGGAGCTGTTTGTGTACATACTTCTGTAGTTGACTCAACTCGAAACGGACAAAGATATCCGATGGAATTATTGTTTACTTTGTTACTCCGACATTTTAATTAAGTCTCCTGTTGATAATTTACGCTCTTGTCTAGACTTGCTTAGTTGTTTGAGAGTTATAAAGAGTGAAGTTTTATATTTAGACCTCTCTTATAGCAACTTTTAGAACAACCTCTAAAATGAGACCTCCCGGTTTATTTTGTATAGAAATCGCACTGTGAAAACTTAAGTGAAGTTTGATTTTATTTATTTAACCGTTTATGTACACACATTTAACAAATATATGTCACCGGATAATCGCAAACTACGTAAAATCAAAATCAAAAGTCATTTATTCAAATTAGGCTGAGTGCCAGCACTTTTTGAACGTCAAAGTTTTACATAAAGACAGTCCCCCAAAACGCCGCCCGTCACCACTTCCTAGTGTTTTAGCTGGGAAGAAGAAGTGGCGCAACAAACTCCCCAGCAACACATATGTCTGTTAAGTTATAAAAACTTGAATTTATACAGCAGTATGCAAAATTTACAAAATACTAAGATAGATAAGTACTAAGATTATAAAATATCTTGAGAGATAGTAAACTCTCGATAAATTGTCAAATGAACACATTTCAATTAACAATCACTTTATAAGTCGTCATTTCCTCTGGCCTCATACTCAGGCTGCATTCGTATTTTGTAGAAAACTGTGTACCGCAATTGTTTCTCAGACTGGTAGTAACTTGCAAGTGTAAGCTCCATAGCATGAGTATGTTTATACTTGCAATCTACTATGAGAGAGGCCGGTGGACATTTCTCGTAGAACTTTACTGGTAGGTAAGAGGAAACGCGGTCGAAAATATGAGGTCCTCTAGGTTTTAGTATTTCAATGTTATTGTTCAGGCTGTACCTATTTTCTAAAGAAAAATATTAATTCACAGACGGACATCACAGCCTGTAGCGCTTTATGAGTGCTACAGGCTGTGATGTCCGTCATATAATATTAAGTTATTATAGTGGCAAAAGTGAGCACTGAAGATTTTTTACGAAAATTCACTCCCCTAAGGCTTAAGGTTTTTCTCCCTAAATGAAGCTGTTATAAAATGTTCATTCAAACCTAAAATCGAATACTACACTCCACTTGTAACAAGTTAAGTGTCATTAAACGCCAATTATATTCACTTCTCTATTTCTACCTGGAATACTAAATTTATTTACTAATCCTGAAAACGCATGAATATAAATATCCATGTTAATGCCTGAATTTAGGTAAACTGGTAAAGTGAAACGCACCCCAGGCACGTTTAAACTGCAGGCATAAATTCGACGACCAAAAAGTACTAAACACACGACTGGTGGGCAGTTAAACCAAAAACTGTAGTTCGGAATAACGGACAAACTAATTTAGGGATGCACTGTAACGTTTTGTAGTAGAAGTCAGAAAAAAACACGTGCGGTTTCTGTCTTGTTTAATTTAAGGTTTTGTAAGAATTGAGTTTAGTACAAAATAGTTTAGTTAACCCATACGTAGTTAAGTATTCTGCAAAACATTTGCTCAAAATAACTATTTACAAAATAATAATTACGCACCATAAATTGGAACGTGCAGTAAAATAGGTACTCTCATATTACCGCACTACTGGATATAGCGCCGTGCGTATTCTTTATGGTTTTCTTTAATTACTAATTACTATTGAAATGTGTTGAAAAACGTTGTATGGCACACGTGCGGAAATTGTTTTTTACAAACTCGTGACTATGGTAAACCCTCGACTTCGTCTCCGGCTTACATTCGTCTAATCGTTTGTAAAAACCAATTTATTGCACTAGTATCATAAATAACTATTCCAGTTGAGTTTGAGTTACAGAATATATTTTTATTGATACACTGAAAGCCAATTAAAGAGACCTCAAAGATGAGAAAAAGGGATCGGAACAACTCAAAATGGGTTTATGATCACAAATCATTTATAGAGAACGCAATAAACCAGTATATTAATTGTTAATTTTGACACGCTACAACAAAACTTACTTCTCGGTGTGTAAAATCTTCAGAACACATTGTATACAGTGACAATTTAATAAAATGTCTACCCAACATTCAATCCCATTCCACAGCCGATTAGGCCGAGAGCATTTCAGCACACAAAAAGCGCTTTTATTAAAAAAGGTGATCAAAAATACTAAGCGTATTATTTTGGCGCTGAAAGCCACCGGATATGAGAGAGCACGGCTTTGGAGCTCACAACTTCCGGTCGCCATGCTAGTGCCTCTCAAAAGGTAACACGTGCAGATTCCTAGTTTCTTTGTGCCTTTTTTAACGAATGGGTGTTCTTTTTTTTCGCTCCACTTCCCTGTATTGTAGCCTGCCTTTAATTTTTCGGATTGGCCAAAAGGATTTTTCATAGAACGCTTTTATGAATATTTTTTTCGGTGGTTTATTTTTTGTTCAATTAAGTTAGGTGGTTCTTTGTTTAAGCTGTTTGGTCGTCAAAGAGGGCACTGAAAGGTGTGCCAAGCTGATTTTATGTTTCTTTTTCATCAACATATAAAACAAGATAGACAATTTTTTAAACTATCCTTTCTGTATACATTTTAAGGTTCTGTTTCTTTTTTTTAATTTAATATGGGTTTGCTCTTGACTCTAGTCTAGGTCATAGATGACAGAGACAAAGTCGACGATGGATCGAGCTTACCCAGAAGAAACCTGTTTACTCTAATTTTTAAGAGATTATGGTTGTATGCGTTCGGAAACACAGACGCAGGCAGAGAGTTCCACTCCTTTGCTGTGCGCATTATAAAAGACGTTTGGAAACGTTTAGTGCGAATTGGTGGAATAGCAACAAGGTAGGGATGGTAACTAGCAGTGCGTCTAGATGTCCGATGGTAGAACCCCGTACATTCGTACCCGAAGTGTAACCGATGGAACCTTACGATTAAACCTCTGCTGTCCCTCCGTCTTTCTATCAGCGGGCTGTATCTCATGAACCGTAAAATCTAGATATTTAGATGAAGTTTTCACGTGATTGTGTTTTTTTTACCATTGATAGTGATCTCTATCTCACCTGATTCCGCTATAAAAAAACTTACCCTCAGAAACATTATTTTTCCAGTTTGTGGTACGGAAACCTTCGTAGGCGATTCCGACTATCGCTTAGTCGGTTTTTTAGTTTTAAAACCGAACATGAATAAATTTGAGGCAAGAATAATAAAATTGATGAAGCTAAACTTAGTTTGTTCCAATTTGTACTCAGATCTAAAGGTGTCAAGACCTAATTTCAAACTAAAGTTTTTAATAAAATTTAAATTTCATTTTCCTGTCACGATTTATCAGACTCAGCTGTAATAAATTTTCAAAGTAATTGTCGAACAATTTGTACCAATAAAATAGTAATTAGCACGGACTGTAATAAAGTTAGTTACGCACTAAATTAGAGGGCGCTGAATTTAAATTTATTTCAATTAGGTTTTAATAGATTCGGGACAGGTAGGTACTGAACAGGATTTGATTGAGTTCATTTGTTTTACTTGAATGCCTTTTCTTGAATTAATCAACCTGCCGAGTCGTCCTCAACTATATTGGGGTCTGCATCCATTATAATAGGATACACTTGAATACCAGTATTATAGAGGTACATGGAGGGACTGCCTATCTGTCCTCCACAATACGGCTCCACAATACCCTAGGCAAGACTGGTTTCAATGCCATTTCTTCAATTATTTTTCTGTATGGTGTCGGACGTAAAATAATAGCACCATCCCATCACTTCCCGTGGGTGTCGTAAGAGGCGACTAAGGGACTCACCGGCTCAGCAGCATTCTTTGTACATTCCAACGGCTACACTGCGATCGCCAACCCACCTGCCAAGCGTGGCGACTATGGCAAACCGGGGGCCCCATTTGGGGGAGGCCTATGTCCAGCAGTGAACGTCTTTCGGCAGATATGATGATGATGGATATTTCTAAATAAATTTTGTTCGATATCTCTGCGTTCAGGCTATGCCAGGTTCATATGAACTCCTATATGTATTGGTACACATGCGGTTTCTTTTTTAATGTAAAAATAGGGAAACTACGGTAGGTTGCTACAGAGTTTAAATAGCAACTACGTTTTCTTGTGGCAACGTTCCCGTGGTTTTTAAACGGTTTTATTTAGCTTGCCTTGTTTGGGTCAAAATTTTTTAACTGGAATCGTGCAGGAAAGGGCGATAGTGTAGCTATGAAATGTGATATCAGTGAAATAGTTTTAGAATTAATCTGATCTGTAGATATTTATCTGAAACAGAGGGACAAACAAAAAGTCAGTTCATTTTAATAATAGTATATAACTAAATTAAACAATTCAGATTGATTATAACTGATAATCTCTTTTGTATAAGGCAGAGACAGATATTATATTAAAAACAATGAAATTAGGCAAAAAGTCAGCACTTTTTGAACGTCAAACTTTTACATATATACAGTTAGAGCGGTAACGCAATGCACCTGATCCGAATCCGTGAAAATACGGATATAAAAAACTCGGACCGAATTCGGATATTGCTTTTCGCACTGCATCCGCTTCGAATTCGTGAAAATCTCTTCAAAATTATAGTGAACAGGCTTCTTCTGGGTAAGCTCGCTCCATCGTCGACTTTGTCTCTGTCATCTATGACCTAGACTAGAGTCAAGAGCAAACCCATAATAAATTTAAAAAAATAAATAAAAAAATACGGATATATAGTCTAAGAAACTTGGACCGAATTCGGATATTGCTCACGCGCTAATCCGACGTCTGATCTATATCCAAGCATTGAGGGGCCATCTTTGGCATATCTACGGAGAGTGTTTACATCGTTGAATCCTCGTGTTTACTTCCTTGCAATCGTTGTCAACTTTTGGCACTGCTAATGTACGAAGAAGGACGGATATGTCCGATTTGAACCCGAGGAAATGTGAAAGCGTTCATACAAAAAGTACTACGGCTACCTTCGGTCCGCTAATATTAACTACCTTACAAATGGTTCTATGACTACTTCGGAACGAAGTTTCACGAATTCGGATTCAGATAAAGTGCGTAACCGCTCGTAGTCTAAAAACCTCAAAACCCGTCACCACTACCTAGTGTTTTTTTTATTTGAGTTGGATTTGCTCTTGACTCTAGTCTAGGCCATAGATGACAGAGACAAAGTCGACGATGGTCGAGCTGGAAACCAAGTTTGTGCTTTGAATATCAAGACTACTGTTTCAACTTCGCTGTCTTAAATAGCCAACTTCAAAACACGGCCCTTCTATCAATATATCTCAAGGAGTAGTTACCTAGGCGCGTACACATCTACCATAGTAAAATTTATGAGTGGTTCCCCCGGTCAGGGGCTATCAATCTCGGTTAGGTGGTAATAGCGGGCGCATAAGACATTTGTCACTGAGTCACTGTTATTAGCTGCTCTCTGAATATGTGGGGCCAGGGGTTTGTCACATACACTGGAAGTAAAATGGACGTCTTCAAAGAGTAAAAAAAAACGAAACCGTAGAAAATTATCCTGAAATGAATAAAATTGGTTTCATTTTTTTTTTCTCTGGCATCAACACTTACTTTTTTTAACATGCATAGGTACTTAATAGCCGATAGCCGGTAGGTTTCAAAACGAGTATTTTGAGTATAAAATGTGTCAAAACCTACCTTAATGCCGAATTTTGACAGATTTTCAGGAAAAAGTGTAGTTAATGTTGTGCTTTCAACAGGTTGAAAACAAAACGTAACCGGGAATAAATATACTTTATACCTTTCTCAAAAAATGTTTGGGCTGTATTCCATCATCGCATTCAACGTCAAAACTTAGGCCACAAAATGTCACGCCATAAAAATGTATACAGCATGTTGTGTTTTGTCCTCAAATCTCACCACAATAAATCTTTTCTACATACGACTGGTATCGTATGTAGAAAAGATTTATAGTGGTGAGATTTGACCCGAAACAGTCATACGAAACCCAACCGGGCGAACACAGGACCAATAGTCGTTACACCATCAGAGATCACAAGCATTTGTTTTTTCGCCCAGACCTAAACTGTTTTTTTTCCTATCCACTGCGCCCCTAGTACTGTCGTTGTAAATTTACAGGCTAACAAAACGTGCAATGTGCACTTTACGGCCCGGGAGTGTTGGCCATAGAGTCGATAGTAAAATTTACGATACGGCTCTTGTGTAAACGTAGACTGACTGCTGGTTCGCGGTCGATAAACTTCATTTGTAAATAGGGGAGGAAATAAAGTGTACCTGAAAGTTTAGCAAAACAAAGAAAAAGATCAAATAGTTACTTATTGACATTTTGTTACTTTTTCAGGCTCTTTACTCCCTATCCCACAGGAACATCAATATTCTAGGGATAAAAAAATTACCTAATTGGATCAGTGTGGGGGATAGACTTCCTACACAAAAAAAAAATGACGATTAAGTTTGAATTAAGACACAACGGATGTCAAATTTGACATGTCCGTCATTCGATAGGGAATCGCAAGACGGTTTCTTCACGTTTCGTCACATTCCCGATTCGACAACATGTCAAAAGTAGACAAAATAAATGAACACAAGTGGCGTTTAGTCAAGATCTTCATATATTCATTCCCGTTTCGTCAACCTTGTTTTAAACTAGCTTTTAATACAGTAAAGTCAACTACAAAAGACACCAAACTCCTTTTTAGTGCTCTTTTTATCACCTGACTTTCTTAGAGGTAGATATATTGTTTTTTATGTAATTTCCAATGCATGTATTTCCTTGGTACGCCCTGCATGGATTTTAAAGATCGAAATACTAGTAGCCTTATCAACTCATTACCAAAGGTACTGTAGCGAGCTGTACGAGGAGGACCACGAGGTGAGCTGTCAATCTATGTAGATTGACAGCTCACCTCGTGATCACTTCACCCAAGCCTTCACTTCGACATGTTAACAGAATCGACCGCCAGAACAAGATAAGTACATTTATATTATGGTAACCTCACAAGAATTACACCAACAAAAATAGTCACAACATATTATGAATTCGACTATTATTCTCAAAATCTTTAAGAAAAAGGATCCAAAATTGTTTTCAACAATAAATATTACATTACAAGAGCCTTTACGCACTATGGAAACAGAAGACTTCAAAACAACGCCAATCACCCACGCAGCTAGGGAAGCCACACTCAGCTTAGAAATATGATATTTTGGTTCTAAAGCCTTCGTTATGAAACCTTGTCAGTCCTTTAATGGAATGAGAACATACAAGACTGCGCTTTGCAGTGTAAACGAGGCTCTGAAACGAAAGGCTCTAGATTTGTTATCCGAATGAAATAGAAACCCGCTAGCCTATTGGGTAACATAATTTATGTGGGGGTATGTGGTAGACCAAAATAAAGGCTTTTGACTTCTTGAAACTGCTTTTTATTTATTAAAAACTTCTTCACTTCTTGGTTACTAACGTCGTAAAAATCTTTTTTTCCTTCCCTTTCACACACATACTCTCTCATTGACTCATCGCTGCGTTCATACACTTTTCAATATTTTAAAGTTTCGATGCGTTCTAAATTAAACATCCTACATTTATATACACATTACTTCAATATCCAATTCTAATCCATTGCTCTATAAATATTTGAAAAATTTAACCAAAGTAGTAACGCAATAGGGATTATGCAAGAATTTTATTTTTACTATCTAAACAGTTTATCTAGAAGTATTCAAAAAAAGAATACTAACAATAAAAAAGAATCGGAATTGACCGAAACATAAACGAGATATAACTATTTTAAACAAATATATCTGTCCCTCTCGCGAAAACGCTGTTTCCTATGGCAGCTGTATAGGTGTCATAGTATTTGACGTCACAGTTTGTATCGGACTTCTCTTTCTAATTGTCAACTTTGAAGCTTAATAACTTCATCACTAACGAAGGTATTTTAAAAATTCTTTCATAATTGTTTACTAGAGATAATAAGTATTTTATTTTGCGAATAAAAAATTGTATGCATATTCCCTATTATTGAATAATTTAGCATTTTTTATTGAAAATAGAAAAGATAGAATTGGTGAAATCATTGGACGTTTATCAACTGCAAGGCCAATTCTCGAACATAAAATGCATTCAAACCCAAATGGCAAATGTGCAGTGAGTGTAATCGTGATGGTGGGTGCTGACGAGGTGCTGGTACGTTGATGACGAGGAAGATGAAATAAAATGGCGGACAAGTAGAATTCACGTTTGTATTGGACCAGTGTCGTAGATCAAAAGGGAGAGTATTGCCACAGTTTATATGATAATTTACATTTTAATGTTGGTGTTGCAATATTATGAATTAAAATATCCAACAGCAATATCATATCAATTAAAATCAATTTCAAAAACATAAGATTGATTGTAACTGATATGAGAATGGGAAATTAGAGGTGGTTTTTACAGTTTGCGACTACGATGCGAATGCTAACGTTTCCAAAAAATACGAGAATTGCCGTTCTACTCTTAGACTTTTTTTTAATATTCCAACTGAAAGCTCAGTTTGTAATTAATATAGGTTAAAAAAAACAACAATAATAGCTAATATTATCAAATAAACTAAACATAAAACAAACTAAAATATAGCATCAAAAAATTCGTCCTCAACGCTGTCAGCTAGTAATGTGCCCAAGAGACTGGCGGCATTGCCACGTTGAATGGCAATACTTAGCCTCTAGCCAAAGTAAAACCCAGTTCTTGGGTCACGGGAAGTGACAACCAGCCGTTTCGAAATTTCTTTGGGAACTTTTGTGTTGTCATCAACCAGAAATCTAATTCAACTGAGAATTCTTCAAGATCCGATTTTTTTGTTATTAACTGTTCAAAGCTATTCCATACTCACATTAATTTTTAGAGATCCTGTCTTTTCTCTGAAAATAATAAACCGTATAACGATAAACCTTTTACCTACATCTCCGAAAAACCTGTCTGTCATGAAGATAGAACCCGACACAATTCCTTCCAAGACCTACATCAGCAAAAACAAACAGAGTTATGACAGTGCTACGTCAAAATATGGCGACAATTTGTCTCGGGAAGTTGACGAAACTTACGTAAAGCGACGTGATCGATGCGTAACTGCGAAGGTGAAACAGGGGACCGTCATCAGTATTACTTTGGGCCACGAAAAGGGCGATGAATAAGTGTTTCGGAGAAGGTGAAGAAGTGCACAAAGATGTTAGATGCGGCATGAAGAACACCATCTGACAAAATGAAATAGCAACGTATTTATTTGTTTTAACTTTATGTACAGTAGTGGTACAATGGCGATGTTCTGAACTAGTTAACCTTTGAATTAAAATACTACACTGTGGTAGGTGTACATCCACAAACAAATGATATTTAAAGTCAAAATTAGTATCGTAACGATAATCCATATTACTGTCGTGACAACGTCTAATAAATCGATGAACGCCGGCTGCACGCACAAAAAAAGGATGACTCATTGTAACGTTACGATCATTTCATCAATGTTTTGTTATGACGTTGTCATTACAGACAACCAATATTTTTTTTAACTTAAATCAAAATCAAACAATTTATTCCCCACTTTCAAGACATATTAAAAAAAAAAATAGTAAATAGAACACGAAGTTACTAACGAAGAAAACTGGAGTTGTTGATCTCAAAGTTTAACTTGGAAAACACGACAAAAAATATTATAGTTGACGCTGATCACCGCTGACTTCATGGCTCCACGTTCAAGCGTACGTAAGATCAAACGTTGCTATGTCTACACCGTTTTACAATGGATATTAGATCTCCAACATTCTCTTGTTTCGTCAATATCCACCCATTATTTTATTGGTAGAACTCGAGTCTTTGTTCTTGGTTTTATTGACACTTTCCACCAAATATTTCAACGTCTAGGCAAACTTTATCCTAATATATAAAATTCTTCCGTTACTAAGTGACTGACAGACAACGCACAGCCGAAACTACGGGTTGTGGAGAGCTGAAATTTGGCATGTAGGCTCCTTGGGGAGTGTAGGGGAGCACTAAGAGAGGACTTCCCGCAATTCCTTCGGGAACAGGAAAAAACGGGATATTCGCGTTCGAAGTCGCAGGCAAAAGCTAGTGTATCTATAATTCGATGAAGAAAATTAATTAGGCATATTAGGAAAGCCTCTTTATTATATATTTTAAGATTATAAAAAAGGACATAGACAACGTCATAGACACCCTGGCAGGAACCGTAGTTTAATTTTGTTTTTAGCTTCAATTTGCCTATCTTTTACCCAACTTTGACGGTGGTCACCCATCCCTGGAATGGCCTCGACAAGCATTGCCTAACCTAGAAGATCGACCCAAGCGGCTGTTATTATTAAGCCATGGATTTCTAATTTTTTCGGGTTCCATACCTCAGTAAAAAAAGGAACCCTTATAAGATCACTCTCTTGTCCGTCTGTCCGTCTGTCTGTCCGTGTGCTACCACCTATTTTCACAGGAACAGATGAACCTAGCAAGTTAAAATTAATACCTAATACTGAGGTCATTATATAGTCCCTATTAGGTGTACAAATCAAGGTCCTGAGTCAACACAATAAAAAGATATGGGCAAATTTAGATTTTCGCGACAGCTTGTAAGTACCAAAATTTATTTTAATTTTATCTACTGAAACTACTTAAAACCTCCCCTTACCAGCCAAACAAAATCACAAAAAAATAACCACAAAGCACCACCAACACACACATTTACAAAATAACAAGAACACTTCATTACAAACTCAGTTCAAAGGGACTGAAGCAATTGAAAAATTAATAAGAAATCGTAATGAAACAGGGAGACATGTAAACAAGAGTGATCTCTATAACAAAATCGTTGATTCGCCATCAAGCGAGACGGGGGACCTTCCCTCAATTCAATTAAACTTTAACCAAGTTCTAGTAAACAACACAATTAATATCACTCCAATGCATTTTGCACCCTATCTTGAGATGTACTAGGTTTATAATTGAGTGGTGGAAGGATATAATGTCAATTATCAAAATGCTATTATTTTGATATCATAAGAGCGTAGTTCAAATGAGTTTATTATGGTGGAACTATTATAGTGAAGACATGATATTGTGTGTGTTTTGGAGCAGTTTATGAGTAGGTAAATAACTTTTGACACAACTCTGCTCTCACATACCAAAGATAATAATAATAAAGTCTTATTCTATAACCCTTAGTTTAATATTCAAATGTTGTTAGTCTTCTTGTAGGGTTGCGGAATTTGATCAAAAGAGTCTCCGCGGTCCTGGAACGCAAAGGGCTTTAGAAGGAACACGGATGGGTTTTAGTCAGTAAGAGTCTGACACGCCCTTCGGCTCCACCCAGAGCGGAAGAAGTCATTTGATGATTTACAAACATAAAAAAATTAAATAAAAAAATATTCTTTTACGAATTTTAATTCCTTGATTTATCTAGGACATGAACCCCATTTTCGGAGGGAATATCATTTTTGAATGATAAAAATAAGTGGTGACACACGGGCAGACATTAAACGGGCAAAACGATTTTTCTGCAATAAATAAGAAGCAACCACATTAAAACTAACAAACTAAAAATCATGAATATCAAAACATTCATATTTTTCCTAACTCCTACATTCTGAGTTAAAAATATAATGTGCAATATTAAAAGAAATATTTCATTTCTTTTGACAAAGGCCACAGTTTAGAGGCAAGGATGAAACTCTGAAAAACTCTATTACGAAGGTAGATTAAAATTGTATAATGAAGTTTAGGTGTAAATTCTAAGGAAAAGTAAAGTCTTTATACAACGAGCTTTCTTCTTTTAGAATTTTATAGTTGCAGCTGAAAGGTCGATTGAGTATATTCGCGTAATAATGTTGTGTCATCATCATCATCATATCAGTCGAAAGGCGTCCACTGCTGGACATAGGCCTCCCCCATTTGTCGCCACTATAACCGGTTCTCTGCGTCTCGCATTCATCGGTTGCGCGCGACCCTCACCAGGTCATCGGTCCTCCTTGTGGGAGGCCTTCCAACGCTACGTCTTCCGGTACGCGGTCGCCACTCTAGGACTTTTCGGCCCCATCGACCATGTGTTCTGCAAGCAATGTGCCCTGCCCAATGCCACTTCAGTTTGCCGTTATCATTTTCAATATATTTAAAACTCTTTCGTTACTGAGTGAGTGACTAACAGACAACGCACAGCCGAAACTACTGGTAGTAGAAAGCTGAAATTTAGCATGTAGGTTCCTTGGGGAGTGTAGGGGAGCACTAAGTAAGGAGTTTCTTGTCCGTTCTTCTCCATAAGAATCTACTTTTTGCGAATGGACAACTAGAGTCACTTATATTTTAATTTTAAACTGTAAATTTGACGTTCAAAAGTGCCTTTTAATGGTCTAGTTGAAATAAATGAATTGACTTTGACTTTTGACTTTGACTTTGATAGGTTTCCCGAAAATCCTACGGGAACGGGAAAAAAAGGGATATGCACGTACGAAGTCGTGGGCAAAAGCTAGTATATCTTTTTAATTAATAAACATAAAAAAACTTGGTCTCTTCATTTTTATTTTTCAAATAACAATAAAACAAAACTTGGTTAATTTAAATTTCATTCATAGTAAATGAGGTGAAAAAGAGATTTTTTTTTGTCATCATCACCCACAATTCTACTTTGCCCACTGCTGGACAAAAGTATCGCTTTTCTTTCCTTTCACATTTCCTTTTTTGTACTCATTTTTTGTTTTTGACGTGACAACGTCTAATAAATTGATGAACGCCGGCTGCACGCACGAAAAAGGATGACTCATTGTAACGTTACGCTCATTGTAACTTTACGATCATTTTATCAATGTTTTGTTATGACGTTGTCACGTTAAACTATCGTCCATAAACCGACTTTACAGACAACCAATTTTTGAGCGAAGAAATTGCCTAACGCATGCCACGCTGTCCGGGGAGATGGCGTGGTTATGTGGGGCTTGCACCCATTAAAAACTGCTTCTACCAGCCACAGAGTTAACAAGAATTTCGTTTGAAAGAATATTGTAATCAATTTCGCATCTCATAATATGAAAACCGTATCCATTCACCTGTTTTACATTCACTTAACAAAACCGCAACTAAAATGCAAATCCGCCACCATCAATCCCTTGTCTCAAAAATTAGTCCCGAAGACATTCTGCTTCATTAATCCCATGTATTCCCCAACGCAACCTCCTCGAGCGACATTATGTAAATGACGTCATTACAAAATTACTTGGCACACCCACTATTAAGGTATTAACACGGAATAACATGCAAATTGTGTCCCGATCGGGAATCAAGTCTCTCAATGATGTATAAAAGCGGTTAAAGCTGGATTAAACCAGATTAAACCGGATTACACCGCTTCGAGGCGGAGGCGTTCATTTATTATGTAAATACGTGACAAATTAAATCCAATGGGAATTTCGTTTGACAAATGGTTGGGCCCGTTGTAATGTATTGCCGTGTTTACTAGTTTCAGGTTTAGTCGAAAAGTTGGATCGGGTTTAGTGGAATTTGGCTGTTGGGAGACGAGACATTTAAATTATGTCGGGTGTGAGATTCACGGTCTGCTTATTCCAAATGTCCGGGTAAAGTTACACTATTGCGTAATGCTAGCAGTATGACAGTAGAGACCGAGTTCCGTTTCCGAGTTTTGTCACAGATTCGTGGTAAATTGGTGACTAGTGTTAGTGTTCGTAAAGAGAAACCCGTCAAAGATCTTGAAAAAACAAATCTGAAAATTGCGAGCACTGAGGATGAATATTCATAAAATGAAAATTGCAGTTCACTCAATAGTTTACATAAATGATCTTTTACGTTTTCAATTAAAGAAAACATAGAAGCAATCGGTCGATTGGTACTGCAGTGCGGACCGACCTATTAAATAACTTAAATGAATCTTAATTAGATGTTGAGCTAACTTCAACAGCTAGCCGTAGATAGCCGAGACTCGGAGCTAAAAGATCCCTAAGGAGAAATTCACTTCAGGGGTTTACGTAATACCTTTCTGCTTGTAATTTTAAGTGAAATAAACAGGACTTAAGTGGTCTGTATGTTATGTTTATTTTATGGACTGGTATATAGGGGTTTAGAAAACACTTAGATTGTCAATTAAGGAAAGATTTTGAAAACATAACATTACTTCACGCCTGTTATCCACAAAGTGTAGGCAGAAGTTTACCTGTTATGCAGCCACCCCCACCGAAGGTGTCCCCACGTTGCCGTCGTGGTGGGGCTTGTGCGTCTCAGTGATCTTGGAGCTCTGCCGGTAGAGTTACTTATGCCGGAAAGGTCTAAGTGAAAGACCAGAAAAAGAGGGACACACACACACGAGGGGCACACCGTTCGGAGACTTGAAAATTTTTCAGGTTTTTGGACGGTGTGCATTTCAGAAGGAATCTTGCTCAGCAGCTGGAGATTCCACCACGCTCCCTTCGGGAGCGTCATGCCCCTCATATTCTGGGGAGGGCAACGAATGTCTAAATCCGCTTGCCAGTGGCAACAACAGCCGAGGAGGCTCCAGATCCAAAACGTCTTTTGAAGACTTGATCGGATTTAATTTTAGTACGCCTGACAAGGTGTTGGGCGGGCGTGGTGCGAAAGCTCCCGCCAAATTGTGGAGGAAGAGACCGCTGACGTGTGGGGTCGATGTAGGGTCAGACTCTGACTCCGCATCTGGCGTCAGCGTCAGCTCACCGAGCTCGGAGCGAGAGGTAGGAGAGGCTGTTGCGGAGGGCCGGGGTTATTCCGCAAGCGCCCTAGACCGGAGGATGACCGAAGGTCGTCCTCCAACGGTGAGATGGCCTCGGCCCGGAAAATTCCCACCAGTAGGCTGGGCAAGGGACGAGACAGGTTCTGAATCTGGTGCGAAAGGAGTTGGCTCCCTTCCGGGAACGGTTCTCCACGCTTGAAAAGTTTTGTTGCGTCCCGAACTAACGGCGAGCCAGAAGACCTTAGGCAAGACGATGGCTTCGTACGCGGCCGCCGTGGCTGCCAAACCGAGGCCGATCGGTCAGGCTAACAGTGCGGCCGAGCCGGCACCGGGAAAACCAGCACCGGCTAAGAAGAAGAAAGGAGGGGCGGCTGCACAGGTGGCGAAGGCTCCAGCGCCAGCGGTGCAACAGTCGGCCCCGGTTACAAACTCTCCTGCGGCCGAAGCCGGATGGCAAGTGGCCGGGAAGAAGAAGAAGCGTTTTTTGGCCGCCCTGGCTGCCTTGCCCGCCAGGCAGCCAGGGCGGCCAAAAAACGCGAGCGGAAGCGGCGGCGCAAAACGCAAAGTGTAGCGGCTAGGCTCCGCGCCCCGAAGACCGCAGCTGTAGTGGTAACACTACAGCCAGATGCGGTGAATAGGGGCGTGACGTACGGTGACGTGCTCTCCAAAGCGAAGCAGGAGGTAAACCTTGGGGAGCTCGGCATCGTCGGGGGCCTCCGGTTAAGGGTTACCATGACTGGGGCCCGAATGCTGGAGATCCCCGGAGCCCAACCGCCGACGCTCTGGCCGAAAGGCTACGAGCGTCCTTGAATGCGAACGATGCCCGAGTATCCAGGCCCACCAAGTGCATCGATATGCGCATTTCGGGCCTGGACGACTCCGTCACGGAGGAGGAGGTGGTGGTGGCCGCTGTCGTCAGGACAGGGGGTGCTCTGTCGAGCAAGTGAAGGCAGGCATCATACGTCCTGACTACACGGGCATGCGAACCGTTGTGGTGAGCTGCCCCGTAACAGCGGCCAAGATAATTTCGGAGGGCCGAAGGCTCCGGTGGGCTGGGTTTCTGCGCAGGTCAAACTGCTAGAGCCCAGGCCTCTGAGGTGCTTCCGCTGCCTAGTGGGCAATCATCCGGGAGCCCTCTGCACCTCGGAGGTGGACCGCAGCGATCTTTGTTTCCGCTGTGGTATGCCCAGTCACAAGGCCGGCTCGTGTAACGACACGCCGCACTGCGTTGTATGTGCGGCAGCTGGCAAGCCGGCCGATCACTGGGCTGGGGGCGATTGCCGCGGTGGAGCCCTCACAAGGGGCTCGGGAGGAGGCCGTAATGGAATGCCAATAACGGCCCCATTACGCCTCCTCCAGGCGAACATCAACCACTGCGCCGCCGCTCAGCACCTGTTGCTCCAGAGCATGGCGCAGTGGTCGATCAACATCGCCGTGGTCGCTGAGCCGTACTTTGTCCCGTCCAGGGATGACTGGGTGGAGGACCTCAACGGCTCAGTGGCCCTAATTTCGTCGGCCGGCGCCGGTACCCCGTCCCTCGAGAGTGTCAGGAGAGGACAGGGGTGCGTAGCAGCACGGTTTGGGGAGATTGTAGTAGTGGGGGTCTACTTCTCTCCGAACCGATCTCTCGCCGAGTTCCACAACTCCCTTAGGGAGTTGGTAGTCGTCGTCGCCGGGTATCGTTCCCTCCCCGTGCTCGTACTCGGGGACTTCAATGCCAAGCACTTGGCTTGGGGTTCCCGTTACACGGACACGAGGGGCAGGATGGTGGAGGACTGGGCTCTGGAGACAGGCCTAGTCGTCCTAAACCGGGGTTCTGTCCCCACGTGTGTGCGGATGCAGGGTGAGTCTGTGGTGGACATTTCGTTCGCCAGCCCTGCTCTGTCACC
>NDFZ01004961.1:211191-227115 GCA_002192655.3 Mamestra configurata | reverse complement strand
CAGACACACCATTTTTAGTTTTAACATTTTCTCTATTTTAGTTTTTAAATATTCCTCTATGTAGGTGAAGGCTTGGATGTTTACAAATTAGTGCTTAATACTATTGTTTTAAGAGGGTGAGAGCCTGGAGATCTGTCATACAGGTCCCGAACCCACTACAGACTCCAGCTCTCACAAAGGTTTCAATTTTTATTGAAATCATATGTCACGAACCAATTTCGGTACCTTTTGAGAGAAATAAATCAAATTATTATTATAAATTATTATTGATATGGATTTTCGCAACGACCTTACCTTACCATATTTGCCATCAGCAACTTCTGTTTTAAACTGTTTGAAGCTTTGAACTTTGGAGAAGATTCTCATGCCATACTCCTAATAAGAATACCCTATCGGAGTGTTGAATTATGTTTTCCGTTACCAGTGCGGCAACAACAGATGAAGAACGGCAACAGATGTCGTATATGGGCCAGTTCCACGTGGGCGACATGGTGAATGTAATGCGCTCGGGCTCGCTCGTGGGGCAGCACGCCGACACCGCCGCGCCCGTCGCCAACCCCGTGCTGCTCGCCACCGTCACCGGCTCCATATGTAAGTGTAACTAACATGGTGAATGTAATGCGCTCGGGCTCGCTCGTGGGGCAGCACGCCGACACCGCCGCGCCCGTCGCCAACCCCGTGCTGCTCGCCACCGTCACCGGCTCCATATGTAAGTGTAACTAACATGGTGAATGTAATGCGCTCGGGCTCGCTCGTGGGGCAGCACGCCGACACCGCCGCGCCCGTCGCCAACCCCGTGCTGCTCGCCACCGTCACCGGCTCCATATGTAAGTGTAACTAACATGGTGAATGTAATGCGCTCGGGCTCGCTCGTGGGGCAGCACGCCGACACCGCCGCGCCCGTCGCCAACCCCGTGCTGCTCGCCACCGTCACCGGCTCCATATGTAAGTGTAACTAACATGGTGAATGTAATGCGCTCGGGCTCGCTCGTGGGGCAGCACGCCGACACCGCCGCGCCCGTCGCCAACCCCGTGCTGCTCGCCACCGTCACCGGCTCCATATGTAAGTGTAACTAACATGGTGAATGTAATGCGCTCGGGCTCGCTCGTGGGGCAGCACGCCGACACCGCCGCGCCCGTCGCCAACCCCGTGCTGCTCGCCACCGTCACCGGCTCCATATGTAAGTGTAACTAACATGGTGAATGTAATGCGCTCGGGCTCGCTCGTGGGGCAGCACGCCGACACCGCCGCGCCCGTCGCCAACCCCGTGCTGCTCGCCACCGTCACCGGCTCCATATGTAAGTGTAACTAACATGGTGAATGTAATGCGCTCGGGCTCGCTCGTGGGGCAGCACGCCGACACCGCCGCGCCCGTCGCCAACCCCGTGCTGCTCGCCACCGTCACCGGCTCCATATGTAAGTGTAACTAACATGGTGAATGTAATGCGCTCGGGCTCGCTCGTGGGGCAGCACGCCGACACCGCCGCGCCCGTCGCCAACCCCGTGCTGCTCGCCACCGTCACCGGCTCCATATGTAAGTGTAACTAACATGGTGAATGTAATGCGCTCGGGCTCGCTCGTGGGGCAGCACGCCGACACCGCCGCGCCCGTCGCCAACCCCGTGCTGCTCGCCACCGTCACCGGCTCCATATGTAAGTGTAACTAACATGGTGAATGTAATGCGCTCGGGCTCGCTCGTGGGGCAGCACGCCGACACCGCCGCGCCCGTCGCCAACCCCGTGCTGCTCGCCACCGTCACCGGCTCCATATGTAAGTGTAACTAACATGGTGAATGTAATGCGCTCGGGCTCGCTCGTGGGGCAGCACGCCGACACCGCCGCGCCCGTCGCCAACCCCGTGCTGCTCGCCACCGTCACCGGCTCCATATGTAAGTGTAACTAACATGGTGAATGTAATGCGCTCGGGCTCGCTCGTGGGGCAGCACGCCGACACCGCCGCGCCCGTCGCCAACCCCGTGCTGCTCGCCACCGTCACCGGCTCCATATGTAAGTGTAACTAACATGGTGAATGTAATGCGCTCGGGCTCGCTCGTGGGGCAGCACGCCGACACCGCCGCGCCCGTCGCCAACCCCGTGCTGCTCGCCACCGTCACCGGCTCCATATGTAAGTGTAACTAACATGGTGAATGTAATGCGCTCGGGCTCGCTCGTGGGGCAGCACGCCGACACCGCCGCGCCCGTCGCCAACCCCGTGCTGCTCGCCACCGTCACCGGCTCCATATGTAAGTGTAACTAACATGGTGAATGTAATGCGCTCGGGCTCGCTCGTGGGGCAGCACGCCGACACCGCCGCGCCCGTCGCCAACCCCGTGCTGCTCGCCACCGTCACCGGCTCCATATGTAAGTGTAACTAACATGGTGAATGTAATGCGCTCGGGCTCGCTCGTGGGGCAGCACGCCGACACCGCCGCGCCCGTCGCCAACCCCGTGCTGCTCGCCACCGTCACCGGCTCCATATGTAAGTGTAACTAACATGGTGAATGTAATGCGCTCGGGCTCGCTCGTGGGGCAGCACGCCGACACCGCCGCGCCCGTCGCCAACCCCGTGCTGCTCGCCACCGTCACCGGCTCCATATGTAAGTGTAACTAACATGGTGAATGTAATGCGCTCGGGCTCGCTCGTGGGGCAGCACGCCGACACCGCCGCGCCCGTCGCCAACCCCGTGCTGCTCGCCACCGTCACCGGCTCCATATGTAAGTGTAACTAACATGGTGAATGTAATGCGCTCGGGCTCGCTCGTGGGGCAGCACGCCGACACCGCCGCGCCCGTCGCCAACCCCGTGCTGCTCGCCACCGTCACCGGCTCCATATGTAAGTGTAACTAACATGGTGAATGTAATGCGCTCGGGCTCGCTCGTGGGGCAGCACGCCGACACCGCCGCGCCCGTCGCCAACCCCGTGCTGCTCGCCACCGTCACCGGCTCCATATGTAAGTGTAACTAACATGGTGAATGTAATGCGCTCGGGCTCGCTCGTGGGGCAGCACGCCGACACCGCCGCGCCCGTCGCCAACCCCGTGCTGCTCGCCACCGTCACCGGCTCCATATGTAAGTGTAACTAACATGGTGAATGTAATGCGCTCGGGCTCGCTCGTGGGGCAGCACGCCGACACCGCCGCGCCCGTCGCCAACCCCGTGCTGCTCGCCACCGTCACCGGCTCCATATGTAAGTGTAACTAACATGGTGAATGTAATGCGCTCGGGCTCGCTCGTGGGGCAGCACGCCGACACCGCCGCGCCCGTCGCCAACCCCGTGCTGCTCGCCACCGTCACCGGCTCCATATGTAAGTGTAACTAACATGGTGAATGTAATGCGCTCGGGCTCGCTCGTGGGGCAGCACGCCGACACCGCCGCGCCCGTCGCCAACCCCGTGCTGCTCGCCACCGTCACCGGCTCCATATGTAAGTGTAACTAACATGGTGAATGTAATGCGCTCGGGCTCGCTCGTGGGGCAGCACGCCGACACCGCCGCGCCCGTCGCCAACCCCGTGCTGCTCGCCACCGTCACCGGCTCCATATGTAAGTGTAACTAACATGGTGAATGTAATGCGCTCGGGCTCGCTCGTGGGGCAGCACGCCGACACCGCCGCGCCCGTCGCCAACCCCGTGCTGCTCGCCACCGTCACCGGCTCCATATGTAAGTGTAACTAACATGGTGAATGTAATGCGCTCGGGCTCGCTCGTGGGGCAGCACGCCGACACCGCCGCGCCCGTCGCCAACCCCGTGCTGCTCGCCACCGTCACCGGCTCCATATGTAAGTGTAACTAACATGGTGAATGTAATGCGCTCGGGCTCGCTCGTGGGGCAGCACGCCGACACCGCCGCGCCCGTCGCCAACCCCGTGCTGCTCGCCACCGTCACCGGCTCCATATGTAAGTGTAACTAACATGGTGAATGTAATGCGCTCGGGCTCGCTCGTGACCTGCAATGTACACTCAATACGTGTCTTGACCGATTTTTGTCATTGCGGTCAATCTCAATGGAGACTAGCCATCGGCGCGTAAGATTTTAGGGTGCACAAGTGTGCGCGCAAACACAGATGTACTCTCTCTTCCATCACTCACATAGTCCTCAGGGACGGCAATCCGACACGACCGGAGAGAGATCAGGCGCAGGACCAACGGCGACACGTGCCATTAACTATACGAGGCACGAGGGGGTGTCACACCACCCCCACCAACCTCCGAATCTCATCTCGGATATAGCCAAGAGATGCTTATGAATATACCTCTGCTTTTGAATAATATTAATGGCTGATTTTATTGGAAGACTTCTCATCATTTGGGGCTCGAACATTTAGTACCCAAACACGAAAGTGCCAGAAAATAAAAAGTGATTTCTTATGAGAAAGTTTCTGCTCGTGGCTTCGCCCGTGTGAAGTATTCTCAAGGGTTTTTATACACGGAACCCTGATAATTTTTTTTTTAAATAAAAGTAGCATAAGTTACTCTTTACAACATCAGATATCTGGAAGTGAAAATCTACTAGATATCAAAATTTGCTCGAATTCACGTCTAATGTGCAATGGAGAGCATTATTTCTAAGCTATTTAACGCCATTGTCACGTAAACATGACAAGCAAGCGCGTGCCCATTCCGTTCAAAAGGTTAAATCTACCCTCTCCTCAACAGGTCTAGTAGTCCAGCTGCCCCCAGAGCTGTACGAGTTCCTCCACCAGCTCGAAGAGAGACTCACACACACGATCAAGTCCGTCGGCAAGATCCAGCACTCGTTCTGGCGCTCGTTCAATACTGACATCAAGACAGAACCCGCTGAGGGGTTCATTGATGGAGACCTCATCGAAAGCTTCCTCGATCTCAGCCGGGAAATGCAAAAGGAGACGGTGCAAGGATTACAGGTTTGTACATTGAAAAATTTTTTTGAGTTACACTCCGTGTCTACTGGGGAAAGGCGTCCCCATAATTTTCTATTCATACATTTTATTTATTTAAATACTAAGGAAGAGATAGCTGTCTAAATAAGTAGATATTGTATGTATTGCTCTGGGACTTTTTGGGAAATATTTGTCATACTAGGTTTTGTCGGCGACATTGTCAGCTTGTAATAAATAGTAAGGTACTTTGCGCAGCTATTTTTAAGATGCAAAATATTCAAAAACGCTTGAACATAAATATTTTATTTATTTTTTTATCAAGTGCCTATGGAATTATCTTCAATAATGACGGTTTCCCATACAAAGTCTCATCCCCTATTTCAACCCCTTATCTCGCTACAAAAGTTAGCCTGCCCTTCTCCAAGGTCTAATCTATTTATGTACCAAATTTCATTAAAATCAGTTCAGTGGTTTAGGCGTGAAAGCGTAACAGACAGAGTTACTTTCACATTTACAATATTAATATGGAAGTATGGATGATCGCAATAAAATTTAAATTCGGTAAAATCAATGATATTGCCTTCCACCAGGACTAGGACGAGTGGAAGGCTATGGGAGAGACTATATCGAGCAGTGTAACAATACAGATTGAATAAAAAAGTATTAAATTATGGGAAAAAACATTATTTCGAATGTTTGTCACATTCGAAATAATGTTTTTTCCCATAATTTAAGGTTTGAATTATACTGCAACCGAGTTATTTAAGATGAAAAATCAAATTTGGGCAGATTTTCACTATCAGACATTGAAATTAAAATGGCGGCCAGTTTTGGTGTATAGAAAGTATAGCAACCGCCATGTTTAAGCTTCAGATAAAAAGTTGTTTTAACCTTTTGAACGCCACTGTCACGTATAGGTGACAAGCAAGCGCGTGCCCTGTACGCCAAACGTCACAAATACGTGACAAAAAGTATGGTAAATTTGTGGCTTGGCGTCGGGGGTACGCCGATGCGTCTATGCCCTGGCGTTTAAAAGGTTAACTCTTCCTTAACGACTAACGATATTATGTGAATTACCAAATATATGGTATGGTATATGGTATTCAAGAATAACAAAAATATCTGATTTTATTTCAGATCGACGATGGTGGCGGTATGATGCGCGAGGCGACCGTTGACGACCTTATTAAAGTAGTCGAGGACCTTACAAGGATACACTAGGCTTATTGTGATTATGTATTAGTTCGTATTGCAGATTAATTAAATACTTTATGTACGTCACACTATGTTTGTGTATCGTGGCTTATTCACTTTTATTATTATTATTATGAGCCTGTAGTGTCCCACTGCAGGGCAAAGGCCTCCCTTCCTTTCTTCCACTGTTCTCTGTCCTTTGCCACATCTGGACAATGCCAATTCACTTTTTATCCTGAATGTAATTTTTAGACGGTATTCAGTAAGCTCGATAAGTAAGGGCCGGCGCTCACTGCCGGCATGGCATGGCAGGTTGCGCTACGGCATTCCGCGGCATGCCGTGGCAAGTGCGTCTTATTGCCCCCGCGCACCGACCGGACCACATTAACCGAAATTACCTCTGCGCAAGTTTCAACCGTATTTCAACTAATTAAGCAATCATAATTCCTCGACACAAAGTGACCCATTACGTCTCGCGGGATGCAATGGCGCGCCGCGGCATCCTTTGGAATGAAATGGTCATGCCGCGGCGCGTCGCGGCATCGTGGTATTGAAATTAAGTAACATGAATTCTAAACTCATTGAAATAAGGTTCAAAATAACTTGATTAGTAATAAAATCCTTTGCCATGACACGTCGTGCCGTGCTGGCAGTGAGCGCCGGCCCTAAGGAAAGGGTTTCAATAAGAAACATGTCAAACCTTACGTTAATACCAAAGTTTGACAGATTTTTAGGCTAGAGGTTGACAAATACTCAAATCAAATCATTTATTTCTTTGCAAAAATGGATATAGTACATAGGTATTTTTATAATTATAAAGTTCTCCATATTTTATTCATTCGTAGGGTATCAGTGTGAGCTGACCCTATTGCCGGTTGAATGCATTTCGCTGAGACACCTCGACAGAATTTAAATCCTTCTTTAGTAACACTGCAAGAATGAGACGAATAGTTCTGTGTGACTCGGTGTTGCGAAATTGTTCGAAAGAGTTACCGCGTCCTTGGAACTCGAGGCATTTGGAGGGAAACGGGTGCACGTATCCATAGCACAACATCCACGTCACACATCCTTTGACCATTCATTTAAAAAACGTAGCTTAGTTGAATCAGTTTCCACCAGTGAATAAGAATATTTGATTTGCATTTAAAACATGCTACATTTTGGCCTTATTTTAGAATCATGATCTAACATGTTTTGTCATTTACTGGCTTACAAATATTTGAGCAATTGTTTACAACAGTGCTATGCTATGTGGACGGAAAAAAAAATCTTTCTTAGTGGACCAATGAATCTGATTGGTGGATATCAAAACGTTGCATAGCACATCTCTGGTGGAAAACCAGACTAAGGACTCGGTGAGTGTACAGTTGTGCACATCTGGCATTGGGCTTATCTATACTAATAATAAAGCTGAAGAGTTTCTTTGAACGCGCTAATCTCTGGAGTCCAGTCGGATTTATTTGGAAAATTATTTTTGTAAATGATAGCCACATTTATGAGGAAGGACATAGGCTATACGGGGACGAAAAATTACTACGGCACGGGAAAATAACGGCATGTGCGCGTACGATGTCGCGGGCAGAACTAAAACAACAGGAAAGAAAAATGGCCAAAAATGAAAAACGAGAATTCTGTTCCAAGATTTAATCACAGAAAGGCAATACAATCACAGTTATTATGTACCAATAAATCATAGTTATCATAAAATACATAGCACAGATCCCGAACCAATATTTAGTTTATAAATAACACATAATTACATAATGTACAAGCAAATTATGGACTTCTATTTGACAAAACTATACAAATTCGTCTTGAACAAACGAAGTGTTTGAAGATTCTTCAGTCCGATGCTGAAATGTGATGTAAAATTTACTAAAACAAGGTATAACTTAAATTGTTTATTTCTCACACAAACTATAATCTCAAAAAAAAAGACAAAAACGTAAATAATAATATTCTGTCTTTCAAATAAAGTTGACCAATGGTCAACTTGAGAGAAGTTGACCATGACCATGTATTAATTCATCTCATAAAATATATTTTTTGTTTTTTTTTTCTGTTGTAGAAAAACAATAGTCTTATAATAATGTAACCTCAACCATACGTCAGTGATTTACGAAAACCGCTTTTAGTAAATAAAAACGGTTTTAAACTGTTGTTACGTGCGGTTCCGTGTACCAATCTTTACTTATCATTTAGTGCCAAATATTCCAATAAAATGTGCTAAAAAATGTCCTATATTTTATAATGACAACATCACACCTCCATTTCCCAAAGGGATTGAGCAGAAGTCTTCTTAGTTCGCTTACTTACGTAAACGTTACATGTAACAGTGCTGTTTCAAGCAATTTAATGGTGCTTTTAAATTGATTTAAACAAACTTATTAAAAGGCTTATTTGTTAGTTGTAATATATGGTCGGAAATAAGTACCTTGCCAATTTGAATGAGCACCATAGATTATTTATTATACTTTGAGCGATATGAAACGGATTGAATTTACACACACTGAAATTTTCTGATATATATAACGTTTTTTTAAAATTTGTAGGCCCAGTAATAACTTAAATCGGGTGTTAGTTGCTGTGTTGCGTGTGTGCTTTTAATTTGTTGGTCGATGGTTGAATAATTTCCAGAAACTGATGGATTAAAATATCATGTTGCGTTAATGATAAGCAATAGAATAAGTTATAATTTAATCCGACCTTAAAACCTCGGTTAAAAGTCAAAGCATTTATTTCAATTACACAGTTAACAATCTCCTGTCAAGGTTTATAGAGGCTGTTGTTATTTATTGTAATGAATCAAAACTGCTAAACAGATTTTCGAGAAATCCAGACATCAAATCTATTTAGATTTACAAATAAAATGTCGTTATCAGTCCAAAAAATAAGCGTAGTATATGCTCATTTGTTGGACTGATAACGACATTTTATCATAGATTCAAAGCTGACAAAGCGATTCTTTGACAATATGCCCCCGATACAACTCGACCGAGTCTTCTGAGGCTCTAGATGAGTAAGTATGCCAGAGCGGTAGCTTAGCGAAGGCAATTATCAAAACGCCAGAAATGTTTGGGATTGACAAACGCTGTCGACCCTTATATTTTGGCATTTCGACAATAGCATTCACTAATAAAATGGCACTTTGAGCCTCTGGATCGAGTTATCATGATTCCGCTAGGCTATAGGATTTTCAAGGCTAACCTTTTGAACGCCATAGTCACGTATACATGACAAGCATGCGCGTGCCCTGTACGCCAAACGTCACAAATATGTGACAAAAAGTACGGCGAATTTGTGGCTTGGCGTCGGGGGCACGCCGCCGATGCGTTTATGCTCTGGCGTTCAAAAGTTTCATTCCATTTTGCTAACTTTTCATTACATAAGGGCTTGTCTTTTACTTAAAATTATACTAGATTTAAAAGGAATAAATTCACTATTTAAACTTACTTAAAAACTACTGGGAAGCAACACTAATAATGGAACAAACAAACGAAACTGGATCATCTAATTTAGCTACAAGTTTCCCTTATTGAAATAGAATTAACTTGACATTATATTGGTATCCAAGTGCGCTTTAAAATGGGTCTAAGTACTTTGATTAGCGAAACTTCACAGATGTGATTGGAATCTGTCACCGAAAAATTGAAAACGCCGCAGATTGTAACATATCGCGTGAAATTATTAACTATTTTTCTTAATAAGACACGGATATATTGGAATTACTGAATTTGAATGGGATTTTTCATATTATGTCGAGAAATAATAATCTAATCAAAGATTTATTACAATCTTACGGAGTCTGCAATTTTCCGGTGACATCTATGTCTAATGATGGTAAAACAAGCAAATAAAACGATACTTAATTTTAAGGTACCTACATAACCAACGAGCGTTGACTCTGTAATCATCTGTCACTTGAAAATTCAAATTTAGATTTTTGTTTTTTCCGTCTGTGGAGTTTCGTTACGTTTGGAAGTTGGTAATTGCGCAATCGGAACATACAAAATGGCATTCGTAGCAATTTCAAAAATAGAAAGTATTTTTCCGCATTTACCAATACTTATTATTCGCAAAGTGAATTCTATTACAATTAAAACATAACTAGTTATACATCGTGTTATCTATATAATCTTAAAGCAACCATTTGTCTTGGTTAATACCATAATTACACGATAACCTACCGACACATGTACAGACGTATCTACAGGGAAGTATGCAGTTTATCCTGATACGCGGCGAAATAGTCATCTAACTTCAATTCAGAATCAGTTTTTTTTTTTAAGTTTAAATTCCCACACTCAATTAAGTTTTTGGTGGAATGGGTGACCATGCCGAAATCGAGAAATAAATCCGGCCAAGTGCGAGTTGGACTCGCACACGAAGGGTTCCATACCATTATCTATAAAAACGGCAAAAAAATCACTGTTGTATGGGAGCCCCCTTAAATATTTATTTTGTTCTGTTTTTCAGTATTTGTTGTTATAGCGGCAAAGGAAAAACATCATCTGCGAAAATTTCAACTGTCAAAGTATCGATCGCGGTTCATGAGATACAGCCTGGTGACAGACGGACAGCGAAGTCTTAGTAATAGGGTCCCGTTTTACCCTTTGGGTAAGGAACCCTAAAAAATTAGGTGTTCGGTACATTTTGTCGAGTTATGCTCACATTAATGTATGGAGCAGTCGACGTTTCTCGCGGTTTCACTGTTGGTCCCAGTTAAAAGTTGTCCATAATGATGAGTACAATACAAACCTTTTTCAGGTAAAAATTGCGTTTAATCTGTCACACGTTGTATGTGTCATCGATATGCTAACAAGAAAACAGCTAAAGTGGAAATTTAATTTTCTGTTATCTAACACTTCTACTTCACATGGCGTATTTGTGAAAATTTTCGCGTCACTTGCGTTATACAAAATACACCACATGTGCTTCGAAATAAGGTTCATTTTGTATTGTCGGTGTAACGTGAATATTTTGCCAAATACACCAAGACAAGTACGAGCATAAGATTCCGAGTTCTCAAGCAACGCCGCAGTGTACCAAGATATACAAGATACTTTACATATGAACTGTATGTCAACATAAATGATGAGTTTCATAACTAATCGTTATATTCAATGGGCCTACATCCGGTCGTCATAAAAATGCTCAATTAAATTTCGCATAGCAATGAAACTTTACTAACCTTGCATGCCCATAACATAAGCATTAAATAGTCACGCAATTTGTGAACCTAGGCCATGTAGTGAATGAGGACCTGACCGATGAAGCAGACATGGAGAGGGAACGCAGGGGGCTGACGATTCGTAGCAATATGCTGGCACGCAGATTTTCCCGATGTTCCGAACAGGTGAAGAAGACGCTGTACAGGGCATACTGTCAGTCCTTCTATACCAGTAGTTTATGGACTAGCTACACGCAGCGAACCGTCAGCGCCCTGCGGGTCCAGTATAACAATGCTTTCAGGTGGCTGATGGGATGCCTCGCTACTGCAGTGCGTCAGCGATGTTTGCTGAAGCTCCAGTGGACGGCTTTCACGCCATTATACGTAAAAGAGCAGCATCGCTGATGCGTAGGGTGAGGGGCGGTTCCAACAGCTACCTGCGGGTTATTGCAGACTATATCCATAGTCCGATTTGGAGGCATTGGGTAGATCTGCATGTACTGTAGGCATTTGTTGTTTTTTTACTTTTATTTTAATGTTTGCATAAATTACTAACATAGTTTTTAAGTTATTATCTTGATGTATTTATTACTAACACTGTATGGACCGAATAAGTCTGAAATAAATATATTGAATTGAATTGAATAACAATACTCAGCATTCCTAAAAGACCTTGAAAATGATTGCGATGTCAAGGTCTTCAAACTTGAACAACATAATAACTCTTTCTGACGTAATCGGGTAAAAAGTACGTTTATATTGTTACGTAAAAGCCTCGAATCCATTAGACAACATTTGACGCCCAACATGTTCAGCAACGTTGCACAACAACGCGCGACGTTGCCGACGTTGTTGTTACTAAATAAACGTTCTTCGTTGCCGTTCAACATGATGAGCAACATGTTGTGCATCATTTCGCGCGTCAAATGTTGCCTAGTGGTTACGAGGCTAAAAGTGATTCATTGAGACTAAACATGAATCTATTTTTTGCATTACCTATATAGATATTATTCAGGAAACTTGCTACATTTGGGTGTACATTCAAATAGCCTATTGAACGCCAGAGCGTAAACGTATCGGCGTGCCCCCGACGCCAAGCCACAAATTCGTCGTACTTTTAGTCACATATTTGTGACGTTTGGCGTACAGGGCACGTGCTGGCGTGTCATGTATACGTGACAATGGCGTTCAAAAGGATAGAGAGCGGAATCTTGATAGTTATGTTACTTTTTCTGTCGGTGCGAAAGGCCAAATTCCTTTACTTAAATAATAATTAGCTCCCTTGAGTTTACTGTATATTTCACTACACTACAAAAAAAATTACAACGACCGGTAACAAGCTACGCAAGTTCAAATACCTAATATATTTAAGTACCTAAATGATAATAACTTTTAAAATTTACGTACATGACACAAAAAAACCATCGTTTTCAACGAATTTGCATTCACCGCACGTGCGCTCAAATGACCTGTCTTGACAGAAAACAAGTTAATAAATAAGTATATTTATTTATACTTAAGCAATTCCATATACTTAACCATAGTTAATTGTAGAAATATTGGCGTTCTTAAACTAAAAACCGGCCAAATACGAGTCGGCCGTATGGGAGCCCCCTTAATTATTATTTATTTTATTCTGTTTTTTTAGTATTTGTTGTTATGGCGGCAGCAGAAATACATCATCTGTGAAAATTACAACTGTCTAACTATCACGGTTCATGAGATACAGCCTGGTGACAGACGGACATCGAAGTCTTAGTAATAGGGTCCCGTTTTACCCTTTGGATACGGAACCCTAAAAATGGTTATAAAAATCATGATTTATATAAATGTTTCTACGTACTCAAACGTGTGAAAGAAATATAGAAAGGTAAATACAAAAATAAAATCTACCGAAGTTTCAAGATGGCGCCGATTCACACAAGTCCTCGGAGTTACCCTGCATCATTAACCCATAAAATTACTAATAAAAATCAGGAAAGGCTAAACACTAACTAAACTATCAAATACTTAGATCTTATCACTATTAATTATATGTACTGAATCAACTCAAGGTGAACCGATGACCTGGTGAAGGTCAATTTAGCAGTGCCTGGGGCAAGCCTAAATATTATGATGATGTTTGAAACTTAAAAACGCCAATACCCACAAAATTAGACCGTATTATTAGCAGCCGGGTATACTCTGTGTTCCAAACAATTTGACCTACTTCCTGTATTTATCTGCTTTGTTTCGTAAAAACCACATGAGAGCGAATAGGCAAGATGGCGGACTGTTTAGTGGTCCTGGGCCGGATATCCAGTTCTCTACTTCAGTTATTGATTTTTCTACAACTTCTATGATTTCATCTTCGACGCCGCCACCTGAGAATACAAAAAACGGTTTTTAATTTTTATTTTTAAAACATTCGCACTGGTCGCTCTTTAACTTTAACCTTTTGAACGCCAGAGCATAAACGCATCGGCGTACCCCCGACGCCAAGCCGCTAATTCGCCGTATGTTTTGTCACATATATTGTGACGTTTGGCGTACAAAGCACGCGCTTGCTTGTCACGTATGTGACAATAGCGTTCAAAAGGTTAAGAAACCGCGGGTATATCCTCTTTTTTCAATATGGTGATTATGGAAAGCCGACCTGCAGTTAATCGATGTTTTCTAGGGTAAAGTGAAACGGAGTAATAACCTTCACTCACTAATATCTCTTGAGGAACTAATCGCGCTGCATTAGAAATAATTGAACACAAACTTGACGGTATTTGCTGCGAACACAGTGCACCTAATCGCTGCGTGGAGGCCATCAAACAATTGAGATCGATATCGCAAGTAGATTCTTAGAAAGATATCAGAAAATACCGACAACACCTTTCAAACATATAGATACGGAAGTCCTAAAAAAGTCTTTCGTCTGTCATAATCCATACTATCTATACTAATATAATAAAGCTGAAGAATTTGTTTGTTTTTTGAACGCGCTAATCATTAGAACTAAGTACTAGTCAGATTTGGAAAATTATTTTTGTATATGATAGCCACTAGGCTATACGGGAACGGCAAAAAACGGGATATGCGCATACGAAATGTCAGGCAAAAACTAGTTCACGATATTTTGTCGCATTTAACGCGAAATTTGTCAGGATACAGGTTGAAACACAGGAAGGTACCTTACGCCTGGGTACACTTCAAACACTGCAGGGTCCTTTCTACGATTTCTGCCTATCATATTCTAGTCTTTCCGGGAAACCTATTTAACTATTTCATCGACCCATCTAGATGAAACTGGACATAGTTACATTTGACCTTCATTCCTCACCAAGCTCACTATTTATCGAATTTCTAATTACACAGCTCAGGTATGTTACATTAAAATGGCTATAAAACTTTATAACTCGTAAACAGTCTTGTGTTTTTATTGTCGTGTATAGAATACTCGTAAACAGTCTAATTATGTAGGTTTTATAGATATTAATAACGTGTAACATACATAATAAAAGCAAACCTGAAATGGGTGAAAATAAATTAGCTGTTCAGTACATTTTGTGGAGTTCAACTACTGTTTCCACCCTTTTTTTAAGGATGGGAAATCATCAAATGACTTCTTCCGCTCTGGGTGGAGCGGAAGGGCGTGCCAGACTTTTACTGACTAAAACCCATCCGTGTTCCTTCTGCCTTTTGCGTTCCAGGGCCGCGGTGACTCTTTCGAACAAATTCCGCAACCCTGGCTGGTTTACACCCCTACACTTAAATATATGGAGCAGTGGAAATGGGTCGCTCCCATAGTAAAAGTTGTTCATAATGCTGAGTAAAGCCCCCTTTTCAGGTTTTACGTTGGTATAAATACTATAGAATAATTAAGACTGTGTACACTGCACATGAGCCAGAACATCCTTGAGAAAACACTGTGTCAACATTTTAACATTACCGACCGATGTTTTAGTACGGTATAGCAAGGAATAAGTTGCTATACGGCTGATAAGTTCATTCAGCTAAACAAATAATGAAAATATCTTAATATAACAATACGCCTGCATTCCACGAAGGCAGGTTCTTCTTTATTTCTAAGCTATGGTTAACTTATTTACTCCTTAGATTGTTTGTGCCCATCAATCGATGGCATTCATTAAATACTCCAACGTATAGGGGTATGGTAGATAGATAGAAGCACAACACACAAAAGCACCGGTTATTCCCGTTCGCCACCGCCAGTATTGCCCCCTCCGGTGGCGACTGGGAATTATTCTAAAAAAATATCCCAGTCGCCACCTCCGGATGGCAAACGGGATTGTTGGTAGTAAAAATCCCAGTGGCCACCCCTAAATATAGTTAACATAAAAACTAGGTATGCTACCTATTATCTTTATTTTTTTTTTGGAATGACAAAGAATGTTAATTTTATTAAATTTCTGATTAAAAAATAGAAGTACGTAGGGTTAATCAAACGAGAGAGTTACAATATTTATAAATTGGTAGAAAATTAAACAAACATTATTTTTTACTATTTTTATTTTCAAAATCAACAAAAAAAAATAAAGATAATAGGTAGCATACCTAGTTTTTATGTTAACTATATTTAGGGGTGGCCACTGGGATTTTTACTACCAACAATCCCGCTTGCCCCCGGAGGTGGCGACTGGGATATTTTTTTAGAATAATTCCCAGTCGCCACCGGAGGGGGCAATACTGGCGGTGGCGAACGGGAATAACCG
>NDFZ01004961.1:189439-210579 GCA_002192655.3 Mamestra configurata | reverse complement strand
CGGTTATTCCCGTTCGCCACCGCCAGTATTGCCCCCTCCGGTGGCGACTGGGAATTATTCTAAAAAAATATCCCAGTCGCCACCTCCGGGGGCAAGCGGGATTGTTGGTAGTAAAAATCCCAGTGGCCACCCCTAAATATAGTTAACATAAAAACTAGGTATGCTACCTATTATCTTTATTTTTTTTTGTTGATTTTGAAAATAAAAATAGTAAAAAATAATGTTTGTTTAATTTTCTACCAATTTATAAATATTGTAACTCTCTCGTTTGATTAACCCTACGTACTTCTATTTTTTAATCAGAAATTTAATAAAATTAACATTCTTTGTCATTCCAAAAAAAAAATAAAGATAATAGGTAGCATACCTAGTTTTTATGTTAACTATATTTAGGGGTGGCCACTGGGATTTTTACTACCAACAATCCCGCTTGCCCCCGGAGGTGGCGACTGGGATATTTTTTTAGAATAATTCCCAGTCGCCACCGGAGGGGGCAATACTGGCGGTGGCGAACGGGAATAACCGAAAAGCACACACATCACACTATATAATATAATAAAATTATAATATGAACATTATATATTTATAATATTATATTTCATGCTATCACACTAATATTATAAAGGCGAAAGTTTGTGAGTGTGTGTGTGTTTGTTACTTCTTCACGCGCAAACGGCTGGACCGATTTAGGTGAAATTTGGTATAAAGATTGTTTGAGTCCCGAGAAAGTTTTATTAGGAGAGTTTTATTCCGGGAGTATGTTCCCTTGGGATAATTTTCGACATTCACGCGGGCGGAGCCGCGGACGGCAGCTAGTCAATCATAATACTAGAAAATACAAATATGAAAACATATTAAAAACAAGAAAAAGACAGAATTTATGGCAATCTGGGAGTGCCAAACTACCTACCGACATAAAAAATATTCGACATGAAAAAAAAATCCAATGAACGTCTCATGTAGCACTAAATGGGAGTCCAGCTCAGCATGGGCAAATATACCACACTTGGGCAACTAGGGCACTCCAACGTGTGGCTCTAGGGGCGTTCAAGTATTACGTAACGCAATTTGGGGGAGGGGGGGTCTTGTAAAACGTTACGATGCGTTACAGGGGCGGGAGGGGTGTTCGAACAACGCGTTACGTAACATTGTTTTTTTATTTAACGCTAGCTCACTAAACATATTTTCGAGTTACACAGTCACTAAACAGTAGTCATTTTGCCAAACAAAAATAAACATCAATTTATTTTTCTTGAAATGACATTTATTAATTAAAAATTTGGTAACATGAGAGTAGTAGACGGGTCCGGACCCGTGCTTCACCTAGGTTCTCCACCTGGGTGAAGCACGGGACCTTGTGGTCCCCCTTATGGTCCCGTGCTCCAACTGATGATGAGTACAGTCAAGAAATTAAGAAAAATATATAATCAATAGGATTTATTTTAACACATTTTTTCCAAAAAATGGCCCAAACTAATTTCATTATTAATTCATTGCATTTGCGAATTTAAAATGAAATGGTCTTTTTCATACTGTTCGTTTCGGACGTAGGTAAGTCTAAAGACTCGGTATTTTGCGATATCACTGTTAGCAATTTATTTAGTTAGGGTAACATAATTATAGTTTTTTTAACTCTTTACCGCTACGTTATTTGACCGGTGCCTCTCGTTAAAAACACACCATTCATCTATATTTTTACCAATTTTGTTTTTCAAAATATTGAATGAATTCCCGGATCTTCTCATTTTGAAAAGTTTAACTCTCTGACAAAATATTATTGCCATCCTTCTGCAATACGATCATGGAGCAATAGAGGCATGCTGGAACATAGAACTACAATGCGTGTGTAAATTTTATTTTTGATGCCAATATTTTGGATTTCTTCCATAGGTACATTCTGTTTAAAATGAAAATTACACCTTTTTAATATAATGTGGGATAAATAGTTTTTTGTTGTCGAGGTTTAAACTCCGCGTGTATTTTTTTGGGTTTCCATTTGTTAATACGGTGTGTAATAAGGTCCAAATAGAGCACAATTTGACTTCTCTGTTTTATTGAATCAAAGGCACAGTCAGTCAGTTTTCATTAATTTTATGCACCGCAAAGGTTTGTAAATTATACTCAAACTCTATTCTGTTCACCACAAAGGCTAGTAAGTAATTAAATAATAGTACCTGGATGACCGAGCTTTGCTCCTTTTTTTATTTTTGGTAAACGTTTTCCAAAAATGAAAAAGATCGATTCACCGCCCTCGAAATCCTCATCCCGCATCTAAATTTCATGAAAATCGTTGGAGCCGTTTCCGATATTCAGATTATATATATAAATAAATACAAGAACTGTTCGTTTAAAGTTATTAGATAGATAAAGTTGGAAAACCATAAATTTAATTAAACTTATTACAATTACAATCATAGATTGTAAATATAAATTTACTCATCTGTTTGGTTCTTTTAATTTATATAGAGAAAACAATTTACTACATCACTGTACAATAACGTCATCAGTTGGAGCACAGGGCCCTAAGTCCCCGTGCTTCACCCAGGTGGAGAACCTAGGTGAAGCACGGGTCCGGACCCTAGTAGACATAATTGTGACTTTTAGGTAAAAATTGTCAGTTGGATGATACGTAACGTTTCTGGAGGGGNGGGGGTCTTGTAAAACGTTACGATGCGTTACAGGGGCGGGAGGGGTGTTCGAACAACGCGTTACGTAACATTGTTTTTTTATTTAACGCTAGCTCACTAAACATATTTTCGAGTTACACAGTCACTAAACAGTAGTCATTTTGCCAAACAAAAATAAACATCAATTTATTTTTCTTGAAATGACATTTATTAATTAAAAATTTGGTAACATGAGAGTAGTAGACGGGTCCGGACCCGTGCTTCACCTAGGTTCTCCACCTGGGTGAAGCACGGGACCTTGTGGTCCCCCTTATGGTCCCGTGCTCCAACTGATGATGAGTACAGTCAAGAAATTAAGAAAAATATATAATCAATAGGATTTATTTTAACACATTTTTTCCAAAAAATGGCCCAAACTAATTTCATTATTAATTCATTGCATTTGCGAATTTAAAATGAAATGGTCTTTTTCATACTGTTCGTTTCGGACGTAGGTAAGTCTAAAGACTCGGTATTTTGCGATATCACTGTTAGCAATTTATTTAGTTAGGGTAACATAATTATAGTTTTTTTAACTCTTTACCGCTACGTTATTTGACCGGTGCCTCTCGTTAAAAACACACCATTCATCTATATTTTTACCAATTTTGTTTTTCAAAATATTGAATGAATTCCCGGATCTTCTCATTTTGAAAAGTTTAACTCTCTGACAAAATATTATTGCCATCCTTCTGCAATACGATCATGGAGCAATAGAGGCATGCTGGAACATAGAACTACAATGCGTGTGTAAATTTTATTTTTGATGCCAATATTTTGGATTTCTTCCATAGGTACATTCTGTTTAAAATGAAAATTACACCTTTTTAATATAATGTGGGATAAATAGTTTTTTGTTGTCGAGGTTTAAACTCCGCGTGTATTTTTTTGGGTTTCCATTTGTTAATACGGTGTGTAATAAGGTCCAAATAGAGCACAATTTGACTTCTCTGTTTTATTGAATCAAAGGCACAGTCAGTCAGTTTTCATTAATTTTATGCACCGCAAAGGTTTGTAAATTATACTCAAACTCTATTCTGTTCACCACAAAGGCTAGTAAGTAATTAAATAATAGTACCTGGATGACCGAGCTTTGCTCCTTTTTTTATTTTTGGTAAACGTTTTCCAAAAATGAAAAAGATCGATTCACCGCCCTCGAAATCCTCATCCCGCATCTAAATTTCATGAAAATCGTTGGAGCCGTTTCCGATATTCAGATTATATATATAAATAAATACAAGAACTGTTCGTTTAAAGTTATTAGATAGATAAAGTTGGAAAACCATAAATTTAATTAAACTTATTACAATTACAATCATAGATTGTAAATATAAATTTACTCATCTGTTTGGTTCTTTTAATTTATATAGAGAAAACAATTTACTACATCACTGTACAATAACGTCATCAGTTGGAGCACAGGGCCCTAAGTCCCCGTGCTTCACCCAGGTGGAGAACCTAGGTGAAGCACGGGTCCGGACCCTAGTAGACATAATTGTGACTTTTAGGTAAAAATTGTCAGTTGGATGATACGTAACGTTTCTGGAGGGGGAGGGGGGTACAGATAAACGTTACGGCGCGTTACATGGGGGGGGAGGGAGGGTCAAGAATCTTTAAAAGTTGGGTTACGTAATACTTGAACGCTCCCTTATGATCTGAACAGGGGTTGGAGCACCGCAGTCACATTAGGTATGCAACGGGTCTATAAAACCCCATTTCGCAGCCTACATTTCGCCAGCAGATTGCTACTGAGAATTTTCTAATGGAAAACCAATAATAACATATTTGGGTCGCGCGGTTTTCCAGCAAGCTTTAGCCAGTAATGGATGTTAGCATGTGGTGTCAAGGCCAGGGTTGGGCGTCCTCGATTAGATATTGATAGCGATAAATAGGTACAGTATGTTATCGTGATAATCACTGCTAAACTCTACGAGTTAGTTACTCGTCGTCTCCGTTCAGTCAACGCCTGGTTCTTCTACAACATGTTTTGATGAGATTTCTTTCGTTTTGTATGAAGCGGTGAATGGTCATGGGCCGCCTGGGCTCGTCGCGTGGGCTTCTTACATATAGAAGGCATGTTTCCAAGTAGCCTTTAACATTCCCAGTGTTATGGGCTCGATAAATCAGCTCACCTATTCTCAATTATATTGGGGTCGGTTTCCAATCTAACCGGAACCAATATATATCTTTACTAATCTTTATAATAAAGCTGAAGAGTGACTAAATGACTGTTTTTTGTTTCAACGCTCTAATCTCTGATACTACAGTTGGACTTGGAAAATTCTTTTTGTAGGTAGGTATATGATAGACACATTCATCGGGAACCGGAAAAAACGGGATATGCGCGCACGAAGTTGCGGGCAAAAGCTGCTTTACTTACGACTGCCTATCTGACTTCCAAAACCTAATATCTGGGTAACACCATTTGGCAAGACTGGTGTCAGATGTCCTGGCTTCTGACCGTAACAAATGTCAGATCTTTAAATGACAGCCGGGACCAACGGCTTAACGTGCTTTTAGAGGCACGGTGGATCCGAGGCTCGGTATATAATTGATCTACCCATCCAAGGACCGACCTCGGCAAACGTTGCTTAACCTCGAAGATGGACCCTTTTTTTAAGGGGGGAAATCATCAAATGACTTCTTCTGCTCTGGGTGGAGCGGAAGGGCGTGTCAGACTCTTACTGACTAAAACCCATCCGTGTTCCTTCTAAAGCCCTTTGCGTTCCAGAGCCGCGGTGACTCTTTCGAACAAATTCCGCAACCCTGGCAGGAAGATGGACCCTTGCGACTGTTATTATTAAGCCACGAGCTCCTCCTCTTCGAGTTCGAATGTTTTATGCTGATAATGCTAAAATAATGGCCAACTATCAACAGTAGGTGGAAACCAGGCTGACCGAGCACATCCCGTGCGGTATAGTTAGATAGGTAACTGACCGCACAGGAAGCGGTATCGTCCTTCTTGATATCTAGTTGACAAAACAAAAATTGAAAAGACCGAATGATACACTTACTATGCTTAACTTAATTTCATTCATTGTAACTAGCGACTCGCCCTGGCTTCCCACGTGTGCAAATTCTATACACAACCCTTCCTCGTTTATCGATCTTTCTATTAGTGAAAAAACCGTATCACGATCCATTCCTTATCTTATCCTTCCGGCAAATAGTACAACCACTCATTATGAGAATAATGTGTGTCGACAGCACGGTTGGCGCAGTGGTTGAGCGATTGACTGCTGCACTGCGTGTCGCGGGTTCGATTCCCGCAGGGAACAATTATTATTTGTATGGCCTACATATAGTTGTTCCGGGTCTGGCTGTTTGTGTATGTGACCAAGAAAAAAAAACCGGAACACTACAAAGTATAAAATAACTTTAATTTCGGAAGTCGGTTTTTTCATGCAAACTAAGGGCGCCCACACACAAAACCGCGATGCGATGCGATACGACGCCGCAATCGCAGGAACTTGTACGTGCGAGCTCGCAAATATTCGCGATGCGTTGCGAATTCGCAGTTATGTGTGGGGGAGCCCTAACTGCATTCATGCGCAAAATTTTGTTCGGACGTTTGTTTTCGTTATTAGTAGTTTTACTGACCTTTCCCTTTTTTCATGTCATCGGTGACCTCGCAGTAGAACATCGTCTGAAGCGAACCCTGCACGCCAACACCCGCCCTGCGTGCAAAATATAGGTCAACAAACCAATTTACATTAACTCCAATTAGTTTTTCTGTATTGTATTATCAAGTTCGCTGAATTTTAATTGAATTCACGAATTTAGGTTTGCTGTTAATTTCCAAGTTATAATTGAAACGATGGGTACAAATTCTTGGTTTCATTATTTGTCAGAATCCAATGCGCGTCAACATATTCAAAAGAGATAGAAGATAAGTGCTTATGACGAGGTACCTAACTGTATTTAAAGTTTGTGTTGTATAACCATGCGAAAAAGGTATTCTTTCTTTAATAGGTATCTTTATAAATCGATCAAACCTGAACAGTTATGATACTAGTGCCCGATTTTGAATTGTGCGCGATATCGATAGTGCATAAATATGTTGGTATTCCATTTAGATGTCCCGTATCGTTAGCGAAACGTGCCCAAACGTTTCATAATACATTACATTTCAGTCAAATAACAGTTCAAGTTGAACTAAAAATGAAGCCAAACAGTAACTAACCTGTAAGACGCAATTTTCTGCAGATCATAGAGCGGTACATCATATCCGCACTCTTCCAATACTTCCTCCTTGGCGATCTCTTGTAGAGACTTGTGCTTGTCAACGATGCCAGCACACATCTCTAGAGTGATCCCTAGGGATGCTGGGTACTTGCTGGTGTCTATCGAGTTATTTTGGCGGTCCTGTATAGGTACACTGTTGTAGTATATTGCTGGGGACAAAAGAAGGATTTAGCCTCACATACAGGATACATTTTTAAGACTTTCTTTTTTACCTTACAGGCCGTAGCTACAGATCAACGTTCCACGTCATTCACAGATTTTGAAAATGTAGTCAGCAAGCCAATGGACCATTTATATAGAAAACTTTTTTGATGCGCATTGATCCTGTTTTAAACAAGGATCAAATAAGTATTTTGACCAACTGGGGTTTGACTTTATTACGTAATTATGAAAGGCCTCCCAGAAGTAGTATTGAATTCATGCAAAAGAAAGTGGTGGTTTGTCAAACGGATATTGATGAGATTTTGGTACAGGGATAGATCGGACTAAATCTAATCGGTTACTCTAATGCGAGCAAAGCCGTAGGAAAAAGCTAGTAGATTATCACACACACCAAATACTATTCAGAAAATATTCCCAGACATCATTCAAGATCAAATGTAAAATACTGGTATTTCGAGTAGAGCATTTAATAACCAGTGTGTTCTGCCCATCATGAATTATGGTGCTGAGACATGGGCGCTCACGCAGGAGGCTGAGAACGGCACAGAGAGCCATGGAGTGTTCATCATTGGCATATTGCTAATGGACCGAGTACCAAACGTCAAGAACTGACCTAGAAAAACTTTCAACATCTGAAAACAAATTACGAAAATGAAATCCATTTCATGTCCTGCCCAGCTGGAGCTTAGCTCTAGCTGGACAGGACACCTGGTAAGGCGCATAAAGATAAGTAAGTAAGCGTAAGGCGGTGACCGAATGGCGTCTGTGGACTGGAAAATTTGTAGGTCTTCCAGCGGCTAGACGGGCAGAGGACATTGTTCCCATCTAGGGTAGAACCTGGATGAGGCTGACACAAGAACATGGGGATTGGCACAAGTAAAGAGAGGCCTATGCTTAGCAGTGCGAGAAGTCTGGTTGTATATTCTTTATTGTACACCAAAAATGTTACACAGCTGAAATGAAAAAACAAACCTTAATTTTAAGACTACAATGACATCACATTGCTGAGAGCCTTATCTACCAGACGACTTGAATGGACTAAGAGAATTTCAAATTTTTTTTTTCTGCATCCATTTAATTTGGCAACTCATCCCAGCACCTTTGTGAAAAAATCAATAATGATAATAGTGTGTGATGTTTTTACTCACCAGGTCTGAAATGTCTAGTCAGAATTAACAATTTTCTAGTAACATTAAAGATTATAACATAAACTTGGTCATGAAAAGTCAGAATATCCTTTGACTGCTTATTACCATTCAGGGAATAGAACAGACGAAATGATTTGAAGTCAGGTTCTTGCACGTCTATAGTATGTATATTAGAAATAACCATTTTATCCATTGCTAATTTATCACCTTTATTGGTTTACCAATAATTTTTATACAATTCATGAAAACTAATCTTTAATACTTATCAAGATCTAATACTTGTGAAATTTTGTTACATTTTTATTATAAAAATTATAATGTCAGTGTCAAGCAAGCTGACAATTTGATTAATCAAAGATCATCAAGTATCCAAAGAGGAGATTGTAAGCTCTTGTTAGAAGCTTCATAAGTTTTTCTTATTTGTCTATGTGACCCAACTGAACATGTTTATTTGAATGTGATTATTTAAAAACCAAATCATTTGCTCCAATATGATAATTGCCAAATGAATAGCATTTATAAAAACTTTATTTTTCCCGCACACTTGAAAAGGTAAGATCCTCCTACCAGACGGTTGTTGTGTCTGGTGAGCAACTGCCCGATAGTTGATATTCGGACTGCTGTATGTGTTCAATCGCACAGAGAACTTTGCTTGCACGTTGCAGGATTTCGTTGTTAGTTTGTCGTAGATGGCGTTGCGGTTCTTTTTGTTGCAGTACAAATTTCGCTTCTTAGTTTTTCATGTGGCGGCATTGATGCCGCTTCAAGCACATTGTTACACCCATCAATTTTATCTTTGTATGGTGTACAATAAAAAGAGTATTTTTATTCTATTTTATATTTCCAAAAATATTTGATTTGTGACATGAGACAGCGGAGAATAGAATATGAAAATTTCTTGTGCCAAACCCAAGTCACATGGGGCAGGAAGATGTATAGTGATGATGATAATATATAGTGTCTGTGGAGTTTCTTGCACATTTTTCTCCACAAAGATCTACGATTTGGAAAGTGCAAATAGCTTCCTGTTTTTGACTGACTGACTTGGCTCAATTTAGAAGTATCTGAACCAGTAAATGGTTTATTTGAAATAAATACTTTGACTTTGTTACAAATTAGTGAATAAAATTATATGCCACAAAATTAATTCCATAATTGATTTTGACTGGCCTGTTGGTCGAGTGGTTAGTGACCCTGACTGCTAAACCGGAGGTCGTGGGTTCGATTCCCACCCAGGACAAATCTTTGTGTGATGAGCATGATCATTTGTTCTGTGTCTGGGTGTAATTTGTCTATAATATGTATGTATTTAGAAATATATAAGTATGTTTATCAGTTGTCTGGTTGCCATAGCACAGGCTCTGCCTAGTTTGGGATCGGATGACCGTGTGTGAGTTGTCCCAAGATATTATTATATTATTATTATTATTAGATATTTTATAATTCAGGTGAATAAGCACAAATGAAAAAACAATAGAATGTAAACAACAAAAAGCTTCAATAATTCTCATTAGTAATCAAGCCACACTCAAACAAAATGAGTGTGATATTGCTTGTGTAATAATATGCCATTTGAGATAACAGATAATTAGTTAGCGTTTTTATCTGCAATCTGCACAAAATAATACTAAAATATAATGGAAAACTTTTGAGGTAGCCTAGACTACAATGATTCCATGGGCAGATTATAATAAATAAATTTATTCACCAAAATAATTACACACATATTACAGAAACTGAAAATCAACAATGCACAACTAAATACTGGCTTAGAGTTTAAGACTTTTTGCATCCGAACTAGGTGGTAGCCTGTATCTCGTATTATATAATATGTCTGCACCTTTAGTAGCCATTAATCAAGATTTCAATCCATTGAGATTGCCATGTCATGAGTATGGGGAATTAAGGAATTATGTATGTATAAAAAAAGGAGAACAAATGTTAAGTATTTGGTGTGATGGTGTGTGTGACAATCTAAGCTTTTGCCTGCGGCTTCACTCACATTAGAGTAACCTTTAACCGTATCCAAGATCCGATCTATCTCTGTACCAAAATCTCATCAGAATCGGTTTGACAAACCACCACTTTCTCATTTTCAATATTAGTTAGGATTTTGCATGAATTCAGTACTACTTCTGAGAGGCCTGTTCATAATCACGTCATAAAGCTTTTTTACTCTCATTATAAAAAAAGCCTCGCAAGTCGTAACAACTCACCGGGTCTGAATTGCTTCACGAAGATTAACACATTCCTGGTCACGTTGAAGACGATGATGGCGACGCTGTCGTGCACCTCCAACATGTCCCAGTTCTTCTCCTTGCCCCCTTGCGTGTAGTTGAAACGAAAAGGCCGCACGTAAGGCGAATCCGGCAAGGGAGTCATGTACACTTCAGTTAGGTCTTCCATTTTCCGAATTCTATACTGTCAGTGTTGTTGAAATTGATTAATTAATGGATGTACTAACTACGGATTTTGTGTGTGCAATATTTCATTAAATTCTAAATTATTCTCTAACAATTTGTGGCACTTCGTGCCTTACTCGAAGTAGCTGCTAAACCACAGTGCTACTGCTAAACTAAACTGACATTGACTGTTGACGTCTTTTCTTCGGTCTGTCATGATGACGTCAGCCAAGTGTGACAAACAATGACAGTGGTTAACAGTATTGCCAGACTGCCCGCGCCGTCAAGTTCTGCCAATTTGTTTATGATGATGTGACAAATGCTACGGGGAATAATGCAAAACATTCATTTTTTCGTATCAATCAGATGATTGATACAAATTTGACCTTCCCGAGGCATGAAACTAAACTTTTTGAGCAAGCTAAACAGATTCTATGTCTCTCAAGCTTTCCATATTACAGTGCAGAAGTTCCGGCCCTTGTTTTGCTGCCCGGACTTCCCGAAAGGCTTAGTTCACCACCGATACTTTCGACGTTTGTAATAAACCGGTGGACATTGTATGTCACCGGTTTATTACAAACGTCGAAAGTTCATAACATATCGCGTGAAATTGTAAACTCATTTTTATCAATAGAACGGAAAGTTTGTAGGTATCTAAAATGTTCTGTTCACAATTTTTAAAAAGATTTATTATAATCTTACGACATTTACATTTTTTTGCAATAACTGAGTAAAAACTTTCCACAAATGTGGCCTTCATGTAAAAGTTCGATCATGAAAGCGTTACTTTACAGATGTATAACTCACTAAAAAAACCTGTCTGTAGACGATTGATAACTTTTCACTTCACTATTCTTCACATTTGATTTTGATATGACATCATGTACGGGAAAATAAACAAATCATATTTTCTCAGATATTAAAAACTGAATGTAAATTAAAGTACAAATTTCCCAATTTACTTATATTTGCTGAAGTGTGAATAGATATGTGACGAAAGGATTACAAATATTAGAATGGCTCGCCAAGATAAAGGCTCCAAACCGGGCTTTGTGATCAAGCTTTCTAACGAAACAGCGCAAAAATTAGCCGAAGAAGAACTACAAGCTAAGAGTCAGCTAGAAGAAGCTTTAGCAAGTAGGTCGAGTTTAGACTCGGATAAAATAGATAAATCAGTCAATGAAATTAAGGAAAAAGAGAACACTAGTAAAATCGTGAATAATTTACCTGAACCTGATGAAAAAGATCCAAGTACTAAGAATGAGGATGTACGTGATGAATCGGCTGAAACTGGCGTAGCTGATAAGGATGTCAGTAAGGATGATTCAGCATGGGGTGACTATGCACCCTATGTTACTTATGAAGGTGACGAAGCTATCTACACTGACCCTTCAAATAATCAAAAGTATACATGGGGCAAAGAATCCAATTCATGGACCTTGAAACCAGGTCAGGAGGTGGTTGGGAGAGAATACAGTTATGAAGATGATACACACATTTACACTGAAGCTGATGGCTCCAAATTTTTCTGGGATATTGAAAAGAAAGCTTGGATACCCAAGGTTGATGATGACTTTTTAGCTTTATATCAAATGTCCTATGGATTCATAGATAATACAGCCGATGACAAAGAGAAAATAAAGGCTGAGGATAAAAAGAAAGAACAGAAAAAAGCTGAACTTGCTACTGGTGTGAAACGGAAAGCTGAACCACAGTGGTTCCAACCATCAGAAGAGACTAACACCAAGGTCTATGTATCAAATCTACCTCAAGATTTAACTGAAGAAGAGTTTGTCAATTTTATGCAAAAATGTGGCCTAGTTGAGCGAGACCCCGCTAATCAAAAGATGAAAGTCAAACTGTACAAAGATAAAGAACATGATTGTTTCAAAGGTGATGCACTATGTACTTATATCAAAATAGAATCTGTTGATTTAGCATTAAAACTTCTTGATGGCGGCGATTTGAAAGGCAATAAAATTAAAGTGGAAAGAGCATCTTTCCAATTGAAAGGTGATTACAATCCCGCTCTAAAACCGAAGAAGAAAAAGAAAAAAGAACTTGAGAAATTAAAGAAAATGCAGCAGAAGTTGTTTGATTGGCGACCAGAAAAGTTTATTGGAGAAAGATCAAAACATGAAAGGATTGTTATAGTTAAGAACTTGTTCCATCCAACTGATTTTGATCAGGAGGTCCAATTGATTCTGGATTACCAGCAAGACTTGAGAGAGGAGTGCGGAAAATGTGGGGAAGTGAGAAAAGTGGTAATTTATGATAGACATCCTGAGGGAGTGGCACAGATTACAATGAAGGAGCCAGAAATGGCAGATGCAGTTGTCCAACTAATTAATGGCAGGTGGTTTGGCAAGAGGCAGATCACTGCTGAAATATGGGATGGTAGAACAAAGTATAGGATTGCTGAAACTGATTCTGAAATCAGTAAGAGGATAAACAAATGGGATCAATTTTTGGAAGGCAAGGAAGGTGAAGAAGCCAAGAAGAATGGACCAAATGATGCAGCTGAAAATAAAAATGAAAAAAATGCTGTTACTGATGAAACTGTAAAACCGAAATCAGCTGAAGAAGTTGCTGATAAAACAAGTGATCCAGCCAGTAAGGTTCCAGATGATGCAAATAAAACTAAAGTTGATGCAGACAAAACCAATGAGGTAATGGATGTAGAGTCGAGTGAGAAGACAGAGTAATTTTATAAAGATTATATAACATTTTATGTACTTAAGTGAAATGATAATAAACCATTAAAATCAAACATGTTTTTCTTTAAATAACACATGGCACTGGACCAACAACAATTTTGAAATCTGTTGATGAGAGTTGAATTTTAGTTCATAAGTACCCTCAATTCAGGCCATTTTTTTAATGGCTTGGCAACAAACTGACCTTACCTAACTTTAGTCTTCTGAAACAGGTCCATGACGTGTTTGTGGTAAGTGTAAGTAGTTAAAAACGGCATTTCATTGTTAATTTTAATCCTAACAGGTTTTCTGAAGTTCTGAATCATAAGTTTGCTAATCATGGCTTACTGTTAAACTTAGAAGATTTCTGTCTCCTCATAGCATTTGGCACATAAATTGGACTTAGGACCCATTTACATAAAGCATCGAATACGTAACTGGACCTAAACATGACTACATTCCTAGCTTTCAAAGACAACTGACAAGTAGTCATAGTTTTTATTTTGTAAACTGTACGAGTACTTTGGAAGACCATAGTCATGAATTGGTCTGGGCATAGGTAGCTATTTTAGTAGTGTATCATCTATTCTACGGGCCTATGCGGTGCAAGAGACCAAGAGATCTTTCAGGGTCTGCTCACACCGAGAAGCGACGCTGCCCGCTTACAGTTTTGTAGTCGATTTTTATTTTATTTTGTATCGCTATTTTAGAAAGTGAGGGCAGCGTCAAGTTTTTTTGCAATCCAACTTATAGTTTTTGAAATATGCGCGGACAAACATACAAACACTTATGAAATTTGGCGCACATGTTCAGAAGCTGGAATAGACTAACATATACAAGAACTGCAATTCTGCTGACTTTCGAATCTGGATGTCGGTTAAAAAGGCCATCTAATCAGAGACAGAATTCAATTTTTTTAAATATCGCACTGTATTTTTTTTTAATATGAGGTAGTGAGCTAACTTGTGTTGTGTTGGGTGCAAAGAAGTTGGCGAAATAAACAGCGGCCGCATTGCCATCCCGTAAAAACATGCAAATGTTGACCGCTGACGGCGGAGCTGTACCCGCTATATGATACACGGATGTAGGGTAGGGTGTACGCCTTGCACCTACATACATTTATATCCGTCTATATTTTTTTTTTGTGATATCCACTAAATAGAGAATGAAGGTTGTGGTCAGGGTCATATTGTGACAAAGGCCGTATGATGACAGACTCATAGCGATATAGTTACCTACCATTGGTTCTCAAACTACTGCTGCCTTGTAATTTTATTTTTGGTGCAACCATGTGCAACATAGGCACACGAATTCACTTCATAGTCTATGGTTTTTGGCAGAATGAGAACAAGTCTTTGCACGTTGGGCAAATCTAATTTTAAGAAAAAACCATCATACCATAAACAACAAGCCGTCATGTTGTCTGACACCTGACTTTTTAGTTGCATACACAAATTTATCTAATTCGACGTTTTGTAATCAAAAACGTTCACAATAACGCTTGATATCTAAGAGGCGAATGAATTAAGTTTACAGCAGTGTATAGTTTTATAATGGGAATTGTGTACGAACGCTTGAGTACGCGTCTATACTTGGAGTGAGGTGTCACGTCTAATCGGGGCTTCTCTAGCGGCCGACTCCATGAATAATAACAGGATAATATGTTAACATGGCTGTGCAATCGGACTCTGGAGGGAAGGACGACGTGAAGACACAGTTTGTGACGCGAGAGGGCACATATCGCTTGATGACACTGTCGGAGTATTCGAGGCCTAATCGAGTTGGTTATACTAGTGGCTCCGGGTCTTCCCATGTGCGCGTGTCGCTGGTCAGCCTGCCGCCGGGGCCCGGGGGCGGAGCGCCCGGCTCCGACGGACAGGGCTCCGACGATAGGATATGCTTCAACCATGGCAAAGAACTGTATGTTTATGTGTACAGAGGTGTTAAAAAGGTAAAGTAACTTGTGGTTTTGCATTCAAATAGGCTTAAATTTAATAATATATCACTATTTCCTATTAAACCACATCAAATTTGCTTACCACATGGACTGAGGATGTGTAATATAATGAAATTGAAAGCTACTGAATATTGAGATGCATTTTATATCAGTCAGTTTGATAAACTAGTAGGAATGCTCAAACATGAAGTGTAAACAATAAGAATTTCCAATTCTAATAACAATAAGACATTCTGGGCTAAAAATATAATTACCTAACACTCTGCAGCCATATTTTGCAACATAGTCATATCTAAAGCAAACACTCCATATCTAAAAATAGGATCTTGATATAAATAACCTTAATTGGTAATTATAAAGTGGGTGTGTTTGTATTATGACATAGCAACATGCTCCTGAGCCAACATAATATACTTTTATGATTTATTTTATATTTTATTTAAAGTTAAAATAATCAAGTTGAACAAACTGTGCTTTGACTATTGAAAGCAAAACTAACCATTTCATATTTTATAGATGCAGTATTGTTTTTCAATAATCTCATATCTACTTAGATAAAATAATGAATCATTTGTGGGATAATTGGAAAAGAAAACCTCAATCACTTAATTTAATAATATTCTCTAAGACTAATATTTTGAATGCCTAAAGTGAAGTATGAAACTAGCTAATAAACTGTACCTACTTCATATGAAAAAATAAGAAAGTTCAACTTTTTGGAAATAAAGATTAAAATGATACAAACAATGTACTAAAAGCTATAAAACAATTTGGTAATCCTAGGTACCAGTCATCACAACACTCTTCTCATTATTCCAGGGCATCGATCTGACAAAAAAAAAATTGTTGGGCGTGCACCCAACTATTTTAACGATTTTGTATTAAAAAATAAGAAGGTTCAACTTTCTTCAATATCACTTCTAACACACATTCTGCATTATGTTTTGTATAAATATTTTTTTAATATAAAATAATAAATTTTCATAATGCACTGAACTCACATATATTTGAACGTCCTACAGGGCATGTCACTATATTACACACTTCCTCGGCAGGCGGCAGATCTCACGAAGCCAGTTGACAAGAAGATGTACAAAGGGACGAACCCAACCTGTCATGACTTCAACACCGTCACGATGACACCGGACAGTGTATCACTAGTTATAGGATTTTCTACCGGCCAAATACAACTCATAGACCCTATTAAGAAAGAATTAAGTAAATTGTACAATGAAGAGGTGAGTAGTATTTATTTATCTTATTGTAAAAAGGAATCTGGGATGTGTATAATAATTATTGTTGTTGTAATGTAACTTACTTACAAAAAGCTCTCAGCGGTAGGAAAAAAGATTACACTAGACAGGAAACACATTTCAGAAAATACCCAATACTCAGTGTGATAATCAGAGATTGGAATAGGTAGACTATATTGACCTCATGGTTGTGGAAGTAAGTAACGTAGAGTTTATAATACCTCCTCTAAAATCCCGGAATCATAAACATGACGATTTTATACTGGGTTTTAAGAAATTGCAAATTACTTATTGTGCTTTGAATAAATTTGAACAAAACTATTAAATTGAAGAATCTTATTATGTTTTTATTAATAAAAAGATTCTTCAATATAATTAATATTAATAAACTTATTATGTTTTCCGTACCTACTAAAACTGTTAAATTAAATAGATTTGTTTTCGCATAACTATTTCTTCTTTTGATTCTTCAAATCAATCATTTGTAATTATACTCGAAAGTCCAGTTCATGTTTTTATAATCCCGGGTTTTCATTGTCATGATTCCATTTATGATTCTGGGATTTTACAGGATATAATATAAAAAAATGCAAAACCTTGACAAAAAAAAAACATCAGCTGAGAGCATAATATTTTCAAGGGTTTTAGGCATTATGGTTTTCTTTAGTTTTTTTTCACGGGTAGGTAACCCGTGAAAAAAAAAACGTGTGATTAAATACCTGCTTTTTTGCTGAAGGTGTTAAACTGTCTCATTGAAGTCGTCTTCACATGCGAGTCTAATGAGCATGCGTTAGTTCTTGTGTTTCTTTTCCAATTTTGGAAGTTAACATGTTTCAGATTCTCTATCTGCACTAATATTATAAAGAGGAAAATTTTTTATTTTTGTGTGTGTGTGTTTGTAATGAATAAACTCAAAAAGTACTGGACCGATTTGAAAAATTCTTTCAGCAATGGATAGGTACATGATCAGCGGGTAACATAGGCTATATTTCATCCCCGTACTCCCTCGGGAACGGGAACTACGCGGGTGAAACCGCGTGACGTCGGCTAGTCTCTTATATGAAAATAGATATATTATTTGGATTCGGTAATCCTAATCAAGCATCCACCTGTAAAAGAAACGCAACGCTTATTATACCCCAATATTAAATACCATATTTATATAACAGTACTTTAAAATTTCTAGTGATGAAGTGCTATTGAGCTCAAGTAAACAAAACATCTTTACAATTTCTGTCCTCTACATTATTAAATGTTTTGTTATGAAGATTAAGTTCTTGCAAATGTAGTAGTACCTATATTATTTTCCCTTTCTGAGAAGGCCTTGAAATTTCCAAGAACGCTATTTTAAACAGAAATCGACAATTTGTTATACACGGAAATTAAAGTAACAGGCCATAGATATTATAAAGAGTAACCACTATCGACGACTTAGTAGATACGTCTTCCGCATCTTGGGCAGTCTGCCCCGATACAAAACTAGCATACACGCCTACACGAAAGAAGATGGTATTGTGTGAAATACAAATCAAACCTAACTGCCTGCTAGCAAGGCCTATTTAGCGACACTGTATTCGGAAATGTGACAACGTGACAACTATCCAGCTACTTCAGGGTCTTTTAGGCTTCAATACCTCCTGGATTAGTGGTCCTATACTTCAGAGTATGGTCTATAACATTAAAGGCACAAAAGCCTTTGACCTATCAAACCTAACCAAAAACAATGTAGGACAAAAAAAAGCACAGCTTTAGGTATTACCAGTGATCCATCCCGGCTTCTCACGAGTGCAAATTATTTCAACAAACCATCCACGTTTATCTCTCTTTTTTAAACTATTTACGGCTGGTTTCAATAACGTATCTACCTTCAACCAACTGTCAAATTAGCTACCTACAGTAGCTGAAACGTCATGTTACAAAGGCAAACACGAAGTTTCGGCTACTGTTGGCAGCTAATTGGACAGTTTGTTAAAGGTAGATTCGTTATTGAGACCGGCCGTTAAGGTAGACGTTATTGAAACCGGCCGTTAGAGGTGTTTCTTCTGTTTTTTCTTTGTTCTGTTGTCTTCGGAAGCCAGTGAGGCTGACGAGAGATGTGAATTGTGGAAGAATACTTACGCTGCCGCTCCACACTTCATCACTCCGGAGCTTTTGGTCATTGTAGTTCGTGACCGTGTTCCGATGGTCACAAACTATAGTGACCGATCTGGAAATCTCATATACGATTGCATATCCATCCCAAACACAATGCCAGTGTGGGAGCCCTTTCGCAAGAAATGTCCCACATACTTTTCTGCCCTTTATGCTCCACCAGCTTCCAGAGCCCTGACATACAACAGAGCGGTCCAAGTGGCATACTGTTACAAAATTTAAGAAGGAGTCAATCGACACGAAAGCAAGGAGAATTTAATCGATCGACTATCGTCCACGGCTCGACATAGTTCTCTTCCAAATGATCTCAGCACCACAGCACTAGTTCCCTCCCCTTCCTTATCGAGACTGTCACACAGGCGCCTATGAAGTGATGTCACTGAGAACTACATACGTCAATATAGTACAATCTATACCACATTAGGACTCGTCCTTCATCCAAAGTATGTATGAGATAGAGCGTGAAGTGCCTACTTATTGCTACGCTGCATTATCACTGGCCGGTTATCATTAGCCATGAGCGCATCCTATGTATTGTATTACATGCTGTTATATAATGTTACGTTTAAATGGGGAATGTAAGATAACGTCTATAATGTTTATTATATAACGTGTAAGTTATATCAGGGTTTATATAAGTTATTGATCGACAAGCTGTTGATCGAAAATCCTTTCGATCAACAGCTGAAGAGCTTTTAGAAGACCGTCTCAGAAACTTATCTTCAGATGTTTTGTGTTTATCTTATTAGTCCGACACGAAACAACTTTATGCAGGTGTACCTAAACCTAGATTGGTAATCGACCCTGATTGTATAAGTTTGTCAAAGATAAATTAAAAATCTGGTATATCATTAAAATTGTGTTGGTAATTTAAACTGGAATACTTTTGGGTCGTGGGAATTTGGTTGTACTTTCTGTGGACAATAGAAAGTTAAGTTTTAATTGTTAATAGAGTGTGAGTTTGCGTAAAGCTGATTGTAGTAACAGTGTTACTGTAACACACAGACAGATGCCTTTTACTTCGTCACGGCCGGTTTCAATAACGTATCTACCTTTAACCAACTGTCAAATTAGCTACCAACAGTAGCTGAAACGTCATGTTTGCCTTTCAAACATGACGTTTCAGCTACTGTCGGTAAACGGAATTCCGTATTTTGCTCTCTTGTGACTTTAAAGTGGTGTTGTTAGGTGTGGGGAACCACTAAAAAAATAAAAATTAAATACTTTTCGACAAAAAATAGAACCCACTTCCAAATAACAAAAAAACTACAAAGTATAAAAATAACTTTAATTTTGACAGTCTGTGTTTAAAACGAAGGAATTTGGAGTAGCTGAAACGTCATGTTTGAAAGGCAAACATGACGTTCCAGCTACAGTTGGTAGCTAATTTGACAGTTGGTTAAAGGTAGATACGTTATTAAGACCGGCCGTTAGTAAGTCATCTGGAACTACCAGCAGGGTGTACTTATCAAAGATTATGTGTGTCAACAGTCTCTTCTCTAGCAAGCAGCTGTAATATTGTAAACAAATTATTATAGATAAGTGTTGGAAGTCAGGTTTGAAAGTACAATTTTCTAAAAATATTATCATACTTTTCGAGAAATCGACCTTTATTATGCTCGTAAAACTAACTTCGGAACATTTAATTACTTTGCGTGTCTAGGATATTCACTGACTGAACTTTCGTTAAATATTCAGCTATCTTTTTACAATATGTAGGTATGTCATCGGAAAATGACAAACTCCGTAAGATTATAAAATAACTTGAGAGATTGTAAACTCTCGATAAATTTTCAACTGAACATTTGGACGCCAGTTTATGTCAGTCCACAATTTCTCGGACCGGCACGGAGATACTATAGACTATCAAATTTTGATGTGGTGTAAAAAAGTATTCCAAATGTTTAGTTGACAATTTATCGAGAGTTTACAATCTCTCAAGTTATTTTATAATATTACGGAAATTGCCATTTTTCAGTGACATATATAATGTGTTATTAACTGAATGACGAAACGTATTCCAGAGACTGATAGACAAGACGCGCGTGACGTGCATCCGGTGGGTGCCGGGCTCCAGCAACTTGTTCATGACGGCTCACGCTTCGGGCCAGCTGTACGTGTACAACGAGGAGCTCTCGTGCGGCACGGCGGCGCCGCACTACCAGCTGTTCAAGCAGGGCGACGGCTACTCCATCCACACGTGCCGCACCAAGTCCACGCGCAACCCGCTCTACCGCTGGCTCATCGGCGCCGACGGCAGCTGCATCAACGAGTTCGCCTTCTCGCCCTGCGGCACCAACCTCGCCGTGGTGTCGCAGGACGGCTTCCTGCGCGTCTTCCACTATGACACCATGGAGCTGATAGGGCGCGCGCGCTCGTACTTCGGCGGCTTCCTGTGCGTGTGCTGGGCGCCCGACGGCAAGTACGTGGTGGTGGGCGGCGAGGACGACCTCGTCACCG
>NDFZ01004961.1:169540-189381 GCA_002192655.3 Mamestra configurata | reverse complement strand
GGTCCTTCAGCGAGCGCCGCGTGGTGGCGCGCGGGCAGGGCCACCGCTCCTGGGTGTCCGTAGTCGCCTTCGACCCCTACGTGGTCAGCTTCAGCGAGCCCGACAGCGAAGAGGGCGTCGAGGACGACAGACAGAAAACTGAAAGTGTGCAGTGTTATAGGTTAGGCAGTGTATCTCAGGACACGCAGTTGTGCTTGTGGGACCTCACCGAGGACGTGCTGAAGCCGCCCGTCAGGGCGCGAGCCTCCGCGCATCTCTCACCCAATAGTCAAACATTCTCCCCGAACGGAGTCCCCGGTATGAAAGTACCGGCGCCTAAAGGAGCTAAAACTAATAAAATAGGCCACAAACACGCCGAGCTGAGCGGCTCGAACGCGGCGGGCGAGCCGTCCGGCACGAAGCAGACGAAAGCGAAAGTGAAAAAAGTCTCGACACTAAACATTAGTGTAGGGAAAGCGAAAGAGGAGAGTTCGGGGTCCCTGGGGGTGAACTCGTTGACGCAGAGGCTAGCTGGGTTTTCTTTCGGGGAGCGGCGATCGGAGCATCGGAGGAACTTTAGTCTTACGTCTAAACCGGCGGAGCAGAAGTCTTCCGCGTCGAACAGCGTCGCGTTGCGGGGGAAGTCGGCGGGCGCGCAGTCGAACGACTCGTACGACCCGCTGAAGCTGATCGGCACGCCGTCGTGTCCGCGCTTCGACGAGTGCCCGGTGCTGGAGCCGCTGGTGTGCAAGAAGATCGCGCACGAGCGGCTGACGGCGCTGCTGTTCCGCGCCGAGTACTTCGTGACGGCGTGCGCGGACGGCGGCGTCAACACGTGGGCGCGGCCGGCGCGCGCACACAACGGGGACTCGCGGCCCGCGCGCCGCCCCGAGCGCATCGACCTGGTGGACTAGTGCTCCGCCCGTGCGGCACCGCTCGCACACACCCGACCTACCGCTCCTAGTCTATACCAACATTTTGAACACTCACATTTGGAAAGCCTGGTGACGACAGTTGTTGCACAAATTGATAGTTAAGGAAGGCTCCTTATAACGAACGGAAACAGACGCACGTACACTTAGACGCGTACGTACGGTGATGCCAAACCATGCACTCGCTGTACGTAAAGCGTGTTTTGTCTCCGTGCATATTCGCTCGTTATATAGACCCGACCTTTTGTTCCAATCTATTTTGTGGTTATTTCCTTGGACGCTTCCAAGAATTAAGAGTAAATGATTAGTACAATATTATAGTTGAAAATATATTTCCTTACTTTAGCAGCACTGAAGGTTGTAAGTAGCTGTTTTATTAAACGAAATAGCTGTTATATCGTTGCGTTCCAAAAAAAAATAACATTCACGTTATAGTTGATGAAAAATAGCAGTTATTTGACGAATCTTTAAAATGTTGTGAACTTGTGACGGTGTGATTTAATGAATTTTGGATAGACTAAGATGTTGAAAGTTTGGTTGTTTGATATACTCTGGGTTGTCTGCAGCGGTGTCGCTGGTTGATAGTTAAAGTTGTGAGTGGTGTTTGTGTTCCAAGTTAGACACATTGTTCAGAATGCGTGTGAGTGTATATGTCGTGTCCTGGAGCTCTCCTGTGTCTGCCAATACCGATCATATGTATCTCTACAAGTTCCCGGATCGCAGCCAAAGTTTAGGCTTAGAAAACTTTTTAAATGTTTGCACTGATTTTGAGAAAATTGACACTTTCTGGTTTTTGGATATGTATTTCTAAGCGATTCTGGGAATTGAAATAGTGCTGTATAATGTTTTGTGTCCATTTTATGGGGTTAACACACCAAATGTGTTTGTGTCTTGGACTGTCGACCATAATATTAATATAATCAGTTGTTTTCATGGTGTTTTGACCTCATAGCTATGATTTCTAGTATTACACACAAAAACCAAGTAAAACTGTTATGCATTAAAAAAATAGCCTTATTGTATTCTTGCTAGAACTGATTTTAGAAAAATCTTTCGTTTTTTTGGCCCGTTCCTGGGGGGCTACTCTCTAAGCCCGAAGTCCGTAGTTGCGGGCGTATTCTACTCCGTATCACCTAACCACCAAGAATGAATGACAACACTATTTGACAGTTACTGTCAAATCGTGTTGTCATTTATTCTTAATTCGAATTCGGAACTAATCGTAAGTCCGTAGGTGATACAGAATACGCCCGAAACTACGGACTTCAGGCTTAGAGAGTAGCCCCCCTGGCTCTTAGGTGTTTACACGACTACTTAACTGACACACGAGTAAACTGTAACTAAATTGTGATACTCTCCTAAATCGTTGGTAATCTGTCCTTATATAAATAGCACCAGACCTAAATATTGTTAATACTTCCTTGATAGTTCTATCGACATGTTTTCAATTAATAATAGAATAGTCTACGTGCGCATCGGCATTCTGGGGCCCTACTATGAAGTCTTAAAACGATCGAGATTCCGCTCCAAGTGAGAGAGACGAAGCCATACATAGCGTATAGCACTGTCCCTTTTACACCGTCGGAATTGCATGGCATTAGCACGTCATAGTAGGGCACCTGTTCTTATACTAAGTCAATACAGGAAAGTTCCAGTTGTGGGTTCCGCTAAGCATTTTCTAGAGTTGTAATGAAATACGATAAAAAAAAACATTTTAGATAGCAATAGAAATGAGATTCGTAACTATGTTTAGACAAATGTATATTATAATTAAGGAAAAACTTTTTTTTTCTCGGCTCACATATGTAAATATAGACATAGGTCAAGCGATCTGATCGCTTCATATTCGCAAACACGCGCTTTCATATTAAAACTATTTATTACGATTTTTTTATCGATCTAAATGTTATTGCATCGATTGACGTGTCTGTAAGACTTGCAGTGTTTAATCGATTAACAATTTTTTTTTAATATTGTGAGACTCTTATAAGTTGTTAATTATTTAGATATTAGTTTTTAGTGTGTAGTTTAGTGAATTTATTTTATCATAGATCAATATTTGGTTCTATATGTTCGCTCTCGTGTAGATAAATTGATATGAAGGGCGCGGATTTGGAAAGGAGAGGTATATCTGAATGAATGAAAACTTTAGTAGCAAAATAATATTATTGCTCTTTAAAAAAATGTTGGCGAAGGTATGACTATTGTCCGTTATGTTGTAATAATCGACCAATTTTAGATCGAGTGGTGTATCTGTCACCGGAAAATTGCAGACACTGTAAAATTGTAATAAATCTTTATAAGATTATAATTTCCCAATATATTATGAAAAAATCGTTTTATATACAATAAATCCAATCCAAATTTAATAGTTTCCAATATATCCGTGTCTTATTAAGAAAAAATAGTTTACAATTTCACGCGATATTTTACAATCTCACGGCGTTTGCAATTGTACGGTGACATATCTACAGTCAGTGATTACCACCTAAGACGACAACAATAATATTTATTATCTATTTGATGCTAGTATCTTAAGGCCTTATTAGCACTTTCAAGTTGAATTTTAATTAAATTAATGCACTGTGAATGGAACTCCCTTTTCACAAATCCGCGCTTGAAATAATATTCCTAATCTATATTTAGATATTTTCACAATTTGTCCATTGCTGATTGCAAATTAAAATTTAGCAACAATGTAAAAACGATAAAATAACAATGCAATAGCGTAGTAACGAAATAACTAAAGTCTTTTTTTTGTATTCGCCTAAATTATTCGTTAAAATTATGTTTTATAGTCACTACTATTTATGTGTATAGCGTATAACGTTTTAATTTAATTTTGAAAATCGACATTATAAATGAAATAACGTTATCTGTGGCATCGTTATTAGCCGTTACTTTCGGTTGAAAGATATAACTGTTTTGAAAATAGCTGTTATGCATGTTGCAGAATATTAAAAAAAAAAGAATTACCTATGTGTCATTTTTTACTGTATCGTAAAGGAATGTTTTCTTTTTGTGGCCTTATAAATGTTACTTATTATGAATATCAGGTGGCTGCAATTAAACTTGCCTTTCTTATTTATGTATGTCAGTTAATTTAAATAAGTTTGTAATAAAGACAGTAGTTGTGATTCAAGGCTTAGTATGCTCAACATTGGAGCAAGCTTGAGACAAAGTTGACGATACAATGACCTATTGATTCCTTAGCGACCGGCTATTGGTCCCAATGTTAAGAGCCAATGTGTCTCTTGCGCATCGTGATATTGCATTCTAATGTTTTAATTAAATACGATACTAGTCGTAATGTGCTATTTATTGGTACAACTCGAGCCTTGGTAACGTTATAAAGTAAAGTTTTATAGTTATTTGTACAGAATAGAGTAACGTCTTCGATTAAAAGTAGGTTAAGAAGTAAAGACCTAATTAATGCAAAATACGTAACAACATGAAATTAAAATGATCTCAAGCAAAATTATCTTTTGACTATCGCTTTAAAATCGCGATGCGCATCGTATAAGAGACTTGTGAAATTCCTGAATATTTCTAACAGATTATTTATTAAATAAAATCTTTGATAATTCCTAAATTGCATCGTTATTGATAGTAACTTGTCCTTTGTGAGGTCAGCAGTAAAGTAAAGTATCTGTTACATTCAATGAGCCATTTGTAAGTTTTACTTTCATACTTAATACTAGGTTGTGCTCATAGTTATAATGTTAGGCCTTTGAACAATCATTGTGGCGCTGTTTTGGCTGTTTTCGAGTACATACCTAAACAATTTTATACAGTTGCTATTTTTGAGGCATAACTTTTATCAACAAAGGCTTGCCTGTTTTCGTAATATTATAAAGTTGCCAATTGAACCCCAGTTTTTTTGCATTTAATTTCATGTGATATTCTATTTAAAATGGTGGATAATTCCTATAGTTTGATAAAATTGACAAGACTGGTTATATGGAAAAGATCGAAGGAATCGTGTTAATATGTGGATGGATAAATTGGAAAATTATATCGAATTCGTTTACAGTCTGAACAGCGCTTGATATATTGTATTTATTATTTTATTTCAACGATGCAGTGGACACGATATAAAGCGACTCAGAAGACCTTTTAATGTCTCGGTAAAAGTTACTTTTTACAAGGCAAGGCAAATGTAATAAATCCTCCATTGTGATAGTTATGTGTTACATTTGCTACTGATTGAGTATCTTTGTATTGTGTCATAGTAGAATTAAATAGCTCTCTGTTTTGAGCAAACATTATGGGACTAACGTTTGAAAGACTGTCTTTACATGTAAATCTAAGTTTTGATTTGTTTTGAACAAACTTCGAAATTGTGTAGTGCAGAGTAGAATGGGAAAGAGGCTAGGTCCTCTCTGAGTAGAAATATGTCAACTGGCAAGGACTTTCTTAACGCCCTGATGATTCAAGGGTACCTACCATCACGATATTTAATTCACATAAGTTCGTGATGACACCAACAGACTACCTACGCCTTGTAGGTACTGTCAATAAAGCTATTTAGTAAACAGGCAAAAATATTATTTTTTCCACTGCACTGCCAATATTTATTTCTAATGTGTGCACTTTTTAAGCTTATGACATACGAGTGTGGTGTACAATAATTGTCTACTCAGGACACTCACATCATTGTTTAAAAGCAGTTGCAAGTTAGCTGCCTGCATACCTAATAGCTTTGTTGACTGTACATTACAATGCCAGCATCATTATTTATTTAAAAAAGCAATTAAGATTTTAACTATAATTTTTTTGCCCTCATCCGTCGGTCGTCGCAACATTTTTTTTTCATACTTCACATTCATGTTAATCTAATAAACGTTAGTCCCATAATAAGTTAACTATGTCACCGACATTTTGCAATTATAATGTTGTATGTTAACTATTAATTTATTGGAGTTCTTTGTTCAATAATAGTGAGACACGAATTACAAGCCTATCAAGTTAATATTTAAATAGAGGATTCTCTTTATAATTATTGCAGTTTTATTTTTGAATCATTCCAAAGAAACGTACGTTCTGAAGCCATAGAAAAGGAAAGATGTTACAGAATTAAGTCAACTACTGCGCTGCGCCTATTTTACAAGCAAATACACTTATGAACTTAGGCAAACCCCCAAATAGACTCAAATGAATGAATATTATGCATCAATATCACATACGTCGAGGTCGAATTAGCCTCCTTTTTTGAAGTCGATCGAAAAAACTAAGGCCTCGTTTACGGAGACGCGGGGCGTCGTGGCTCGCACTCAATTCAAACATGGCGTTGTATGAGTGAAAGTATGCTTCTACCTATCCAAGCTATCAAACGATGAAACAATACTGTATTAAATAGTTATCTGTATGTTCGTAAACACATTCTACGTAGAACTTAGTAAATTTATTTGGAGAGCAACTACGCGTTTCTGGTAGGTGTCCAGTGATTATAATAGACGGGACATCTTATTGGCAATTGCTGTCGTCGAAATACCTAAATGTTTGGGCCTAACCACGTGATACGTCGGTTGCGCATGTCAATCCCATACATTAACCTTTTGAACGCCATTGTCGCGTATATGTCACTGGAAAAATCCGTAAGATTGTAATACTTAAATCTTTATTAGATTATGATTTCTCGATATATTATGAAAAAAATAAATCCCATCCAAATTCAATAGTTTCCAATATATCCGTGTCTTTTTCGGAAAAAATAGGTAGTTTACAATTTCACGCGATATTTTACAATCTTACGGCGTTTGCAATTTTCCGGTGACATATACATGACAAGCAAGCGCGTGCCCTGTGCGCCAAACGTCACAAATATGTGGCACGCCGATGCGTTATCCTCTGGTGTTCAAAAGGTTAATGACTTTTCTACAATCTCTATCGCCGAAAGAATGAAACTCTATCTCTCTCGAGAGAGAGATCTGCACTGTCAAGGATTGTAAAATAAAACACCAAAAAAAACTATGTTCTGAATATATTAGTGTATCTAAAAGCCGGGGTCCCAGGCGGTGGTGTCGGCCGCGTCCACCATCTTGTAGCACACGACGGTGTCCCCGGGCTGCACGTCGAAGGGCTGCTCGAAGCGCAGCCCGCACTCCATGTCGCGCTTTATAGTGGGCACCTCGTCTTTCAGGTGCTTCATTGATGCTAGTTTACCTGGGGAAGAGTCAAAGTCAAAGCATTTATTTCAAATAAACCATTATCAGGTCAGGCACTTTTGAATTGTCAAAGTCAGTCCGTCAAAACCATGAAGCTATTTGCACTTCGAAAGCTTAGATCTCTATGGAGAAGAATGTGCTAGAAACTCCACGGACACTCTTTTAAATCATTTTATGTTTACAAAAATCCTGGTTACATTAACCTTGTTGCTTCTATGTATGAGAACAATATAAAGAAAGAAAAAAACAATTTATAGTATGAAATATTAAAATGAGGCAGTGGCAACCAAGGGATGACCAGTCTCCACTGACGGTGCCCGTTCACGAACATGACGCGTGCATCAGCACCATTCAGCTCAACCATTTTGAAGGGAACTGAATGATCCGATACACATATACATATACACAAGAGAGTATGATGAGTCTGTTAGAAATGGATCAAACGCAGCAGTCCTTATGGCGGACCATTGTGCATGGGCCGTCACTCCAACCAACCTATCTCCCTCCAGAAGCAGATTAGGCCTCACAGTTTTTTTAGGATGTTTATAAGAGAATTCGGTGATCCTATGGTTTGATTTAACATTTCTTCAGATATGTTAAGTTTGAGACTTAAATATGAGGAACAGGGGATGAGCCTGTTGCTATTAACCTTTTGAACGCCATTGTCACGTATACATGACAAGCAAGCGCGTACCCTGTACGCCAAACGTCACAAATATGTGACAAAAAGTACGGCGAATTTGTGGCTTGGCGTCGGGGGGACGCCGATGCGTTTCTGCTCTGGCGTTCAAAAGGTTAACCGGGCACGAATCCTGAATATTGTTACGCGCCAAAATTAATATCGGGTACATTAAGTTACTACTAGCGCCATCTATTATCGAGTAGCAGAACTAGTAGAGTCAAGTACCTTCTAGACATTTCTTTGCCAGAACATTCTACACTTCTCGATATCTGGTCAGTCGGCAGCGGTAGTTACGAGTACTTTCCAGATGTTTCGAGAACAGAAGTTTCTAGAACTAACTGTCCTATATAAGGAGTGCGTAGTCCGCGACCGAGTCAGTATTGGATTTGCGATACAAGCGAATACTTCGGAAGCGAACTTTAAGTGCGAATAAAGTGATCAGTAGTGAACTTGTGTTCTATAATTAGTGAGTGTAAAGTTGTAATTAGTGTTGTTAAATTAAAGTGTAATTTTGGTTATTTAATCGGCTGTTTTTATTGTCACGAACCCCAAGCTCGTAACAATATCATCAGGCCTGTATTCTCCGAGGGGGTTGGAAAATACAGGCCATAAGGAATGCACCTTTTTAAATAACTACAAACAAGTTAATGATCATCACATTTTTTTATATATTTACCCTCAAACACGACGTCCTGTGCTCTGATGACTCTGTACAAGGCGTTCCTGGCGAGGGATCCCTTGACACACCGGCAGCCCGCTACGGGCACTTTCTTCTTGTTTTCCGTAACTATGAACTGTTGTAGGACGTTCGCCTCGCCTGAAATAGTTATTTAGCATTTCGTTCAGCCATCCGTCTCAGTGCGAATAACATTGTATTTAACCGGGAGTGATATGAAGATTCGAATGACGTTATTGTGACGCACGCTATTTCGTTTTTTTTTTTACAAGTTGTACGCCATTTCGAAAACTTCTATATCGAATGACGTAGTCACGGATACGCTGATCCGAAAAACTGTTTGACTGGTACGCTAGTACGAAAGTCTTGGTATCGATATCCACTGTTGCGAATAGCATAATTACTCCAATCTGAATTTGTCTGAGGGATCGAACTCGCGATTTCAGAGTTGTTCACACAGTAAAAGTTGTTCATAATGATGAGTACAATGACCCCTTACGAGGCTTGAAGACCCTTTGTTGCTATTCCACCAATTCGCACTAAACGTTTCCAAACGTCTTTTATAATGCGCACAGCAAAGGAGTGTAACTCTGCCTGCGTCTGTGTTTCCGAACGCATACAACCTGAATCTCTTCAAAATTAGAGTGAACAGGCTTCTTCTGGGTAAGCTCGCTCCATCGTCGACTTTGTCTGTCATCTATGATCTAGACTAGAGTCAAGAGCAAACCCATATTAAAGAAAAAAAAAAAAGGTATTGCCTTTATTCTGTTACACGTTGTATAATGTTATGCATCAGAGATTGGTGGCAGTCAGTTTATTACCGACTTTATTGCAACACCCACAAAATTCTAACTTGTTTACAACGGAACCTACCTATCAGCTCTTCCTCGGTCCTCTTGGGTATCCTGTTACTGATCTCTTCCTTCACGTCGTCAACCAGTCGGTATATGATATTGTGCAGCTTCACAGGTATGTTTTTCTTCTTGGCCTCGGTGGTAAGGGCGGGAGGGCAGTCCACGTTGAACGCGTAGATCACGGCTTTGAACATTTGTGCTGTCTGTAGGAAAGGGGCAAAAGTAAATGCTCGTATTTGTGGGATGCATGATCATATCATTTAATGATGCATACATTGGTCTTATTTAAATTACACCAATGTATCTTACCTCCAAATCATTAGGCGTAACGGGTCCAACACCGAAGTTCACCAGATCTAGCCTCACTGTGTCATGCTCGTCATACGTCTCCAGGATGTCCAGAATAGCCTCCACTGAGCCGTCCACGTCGCCTGGTGAAGGAAATTAAGACAAAAAAAGTTAAACTAACTTTTGGTGTGTGATGGAATTGTTGACTTAAACCACTAATATTGCCGGCTCACAATTTTGTCCAATGAGTTCTTTGCATAGACCACCTTTCTTGCTGGTGAATACGCGATCGATTCGAAAACAATTTTTTTTTTTTTTTTGAGACGAGTTTGCTCTTGATTCTAGTCTAGGTCATAGATGAGAGAGACAAAGTCGACGTTGGAGCGAGCTTACTTAGCTTAATTGTTGGGTACACCCAAACGCGTCGGTTTTGCAGAGCAAAAATTATCTTGACGATTGTGTATTCGGGCGATGATCGCTTTGTCAACAACACCTTGACATTCCTAGCTAGATCTTTATATAAATATTGGCCGACATATTTTTCATTTTATTTTGACCTCATTTTTTTTCCGTGGTAAGTACTGTGTCACATATAAATAAAAAAAACTATATCAATTAAATAAGTCTTCAACATTCGTGATCTGGAGATCACCTTTTAAGCAAGAAGATGCTTGTGTTAGGTGACTCCGCTCTTTCACTTAACATTATACAGAGTATGCAATTGAAAACAGAATAATAAAGTAAACAAAATACAAAAACTATAAAAAAGACACATATGTTACCTTTAACAATGACGCTAAGCGTGGGATGCGTGTCTTGTTGTATCATCTTCTGCCTGGGCCCATCGGCCCTCAGCTTGTACCTGCCCAGCGCTCTCTTGTGGGCCAGGCGCGCGTGGTACTGTTCCTGATGTACAGCTTCTTTGGCAGCTATGACTTCTTGGTCGGCGGCTTGTTTTTCTTTCATACGGAGATTGTGGCGCCAGCGCATTACTTCGGCGGCCCGTTTCTGTGGTAGATTTCGTTCAGTCAAATTTTTTTATGAATTAAACTGCCTGATCAATTGCTCTTGTTTAAACCAAGCTGCGTTCTGTAGTCCATTTCGACTTTGTTGTAATCCAATTCAACCCAAAACGACCTCATCTAGTTTGAATTGACGTGTTACAGTGTTATTTTTAACCAATTTACAATAATCCTTTCGCCTATAATTAAAAAGAAACATAAACAATATTGTGAGCCGTCATGGGCGCCTGGCAGATGTAAAACATCGAAATTATTTTGTACAAGTAATATGCACAAAAGAACAGATTACGACAGGAACTAAATATGGCATAATGAAAATGGCATATGGCATCGTATAGCGTGGCGATGCGTCGCCACGGCATGCGTCGCCACGCCAACAATCGGGTTTACCCGCGGCTATAGATGTTTCACATCAATAACTCACCTCCGAGCTAACTTCCAACACCTGGTCTCCAGCTGAAGGCAACTCTCGCCAGCCCAGCACGGACACAGGCGTCGAGGGAGGAGCTTCTTGCACCACCCTGCCGTCTGCTGAGTTTAGTACTCGCACCTGAACATAAATAACAAATCGGCCATCTTCTTATGAAGTCCATCGTCTGCCCCACCGACTGTAGCTGAATACCAGTACGTTTTACAAGGAGCCTGCCTATAAGAAGGATTGAATTTAATCGCTTTTTAAGGAACATTGTCATCTCAGCGACAATCAATGTCAAAAAACTGGGAAATTAGAGGTTTTTTTGACAGTTCCATGTTCGAGAATTGCCCCTGAGATCGCTAAAACAATACCCGTTGGTAAGACATGCAAGTCAGCAAAGTTACTCAGCAAGCTGTAAAGTCCGGTCACAAAATGATTCTTACCTTTCCCCAGCCAGTGCCCGCCACGATGACGCTTCCTCGTCGTAACGTGCCGCGTTGTACTAATACTGTTGCTTGTTTGCTGCAACAAAGAAGTCAGGTTTTTGAAGCTGTTTACGCAAATATGGTGTTGTGAACCCGTATGCCACAAGGCCCTTGCGACAATACCCAGTAGAGCGTACTCGGCATACGCCTCCGGGTCTGCCTTGAGCTCCATCAGCTGAGCCTGTAGCGTCAGCGCTTCCACCAATGTGTCGAGGTTCTGTTTCTTTAGCGCGACCCAGGTGTGGCTGCGATGTCACCGTCTAATATTTAATTAAATAAAAACCACTCGAGCCAAAACATTGTGGAGTAACCACCGCGAATACCGAAGACCAGGAGAATTTTGGGAGAATCTGTTGCATGAGGGAAACAGGACCAGTCACTCTGGCCTTGCTTGGGAGAGGCCTATTTCCAGCAGTGGACGTCTTACGATGATAATCAACTCACCCAGTCCTAGTATCCAGCTGGGCTTCAATAACGACCCCCTCGACATACTCCACGGGTTTGCCTTAAGCTACATCAGCTGAGCCTGCAGCGTGAGAGACTCGACCAGTGTTTCGAGGTCCTGTTTCTTTAAAGCGGACACTGGTATGGCTCAGATGTCACCGTCTAACATTGAATTATATAAAAACCACTCGAGCCAAAACATTCTGGAGTAACCATCGCGAAGACCGAAGACCAGGGAAATTTTAGGGGAATCTGTTGCTTGCGGGAAGCACAGGACCAGTCACTGTGGCCTTGCTTGGGAGAGGCCTATTTCCAGCAGTGGACGTCTTACGATGATAATCAACTCACCCAGTCCTAGTATCCAGCTGGGCTTCAATAACGACCCCCTCGACGTACCCTCCCGGGTCTGCCTTCAGCTCCATCAGCTGAGCCTGCAGCGTCAGAGCCTCAACCAGTGTGTCGAGGTTCTGTTTCTTTAGCGCGGACACTGGTATGGCTTGGATGTCACCACCTAAGGCTTCGCAGACTATTCCGTTGGTCGCCAGTGAACGCATTGTGCGATCCTGTTGAGGATTTGGGGGAGTGAGATTTTTGGTTTTACAGTTTTTATTTATAAGGGTGCTCTTAACTATGGTTTATTAATAAAGGAGCTACGAGCTCAAAGAGAACCGCCAGTTTTGTGCTTCATGAAAATATTAAAAAAAATTGGCACAAGCACTAAGGTGCCTCTACGATCATCTTATATTTTGTAACAGTCAAAGAGCTGCTTCACAAAACAGCCACCGCCTGCTACACTGACTAAACTAGTTGCGTACAGTCACAGCCATATTTCATAGGAGTTATAGACAGCCCACTCTGCAGAGCCTGCATGGAGGAGGTCGAGACAGCAACTCGTCTTCTTGTAAGCTGCCCCGTAGTTGCTGGTTACAGGGCACTGGAAAGTACTTCGGAAACCTAGGTACCCTCCACGAGGTAGTTAGTAGCACCAGGGCGTTGCTGGCTTTCCTTGAGGAGCTGGGGTGGATCGAATAACATATTTGTCCGACTACGCAAAATACGCGCTTGGACGTGAAGCTACATACAACTTATATGTATCTATCTATCTATGTGAATCGGGGTTACGTCCGCGCTTACCAAGTATTCACCTCTTTGGCTGCTGTATGAGCCAAAGAGGTGAATACCTTCTTGGTAATTTATTGTAAACCCGACGTTTTTTTTTTTAATATGGATATTGTAATTCCAATGATCTGCCACTTATTTTTTTAAGTTAAATGTGAACTTTATAATTATAAAAATAGGTATGTACTATACCCATGTTTGCAAAGAAATAAATGATTGATTGATTGGTTATTCTAAGCTGACCTGAATGTTCATGTTATTATCTGGATGGTGAATAACGGCTGGATACAGTAGGTGACGAAATCAAGCTTAGAGCAATGCCCATTATAACTTTCCTATGACCTCATATTGTGGCTAAACTTGGCCAAAGACCACAGAAAAGTGGAATTCCATGTAAGTGAGTAAAAAATAAATCGATGACGACATTACACTCAATGATTCAGCATTTTCTTTTGCATTTCATGATGACGTGATATTTCCTAATGGTAAGCAACCTACTCTTAGTTACTTCGTAATTATATAGATTAGTCATAATGTAAACGAATTATTACGATGCATATTATGTAGTTTGGCGCGTGATGTCGATGGGTACTGATGATAAAAAGTTAGTTATACCTTGAGGATGATTGTGGTAAAGATGGAATTTGCATACACGTGCGATGAATGAACTTGTAGTATAACTTTTATGGGAGATGATCACCGCAATGTGTGAACGTACATATTATACAACTGCACATTGCTGCTGCAGTAATTTAAGCGGATAAAATTATGACCAACGAAGTAGGTCTGGGTTTCAAACGCACTTCGCTTCTATAATAATGTGCATTATTCGGTGACGGAGATTACCAAAGGTTTAAACAGCAATTTCTTTTGGCGAGCTACGATGCTCCTACAATGATTTAAAATTGAAATAGTAAAAGAGCAAAACCAAATTAAGGAAAAGTATAAGACTATTTCCTTATGTAATTTCTGTAACCATTTCCATATATATATTTTGACCTTTTGACCGCCAGAGCATAAACGCATTGGCGTGCCCCCGACGCCAAGCCACAAATTCGCCGTACTTTTTGTCACATATTTGTGACGTTTTGCGTACAGGGCACGCTCTTGCTTGCCACGTATATGTGACAATGGCGTTCAAAAGGTTAAATAGCCTGAATTAAGCGACTTCCAGAGAAATAAAAATCTTGGAATAAATTAATAACAGGGAGGGTATTTACAGTAAGAACAACATAGAGTATAAAAAGAGGCATACCTACAATGTTCACACCTGGCTTGTCGATTTTGTTGATCGCCACCAGTATTGGAACTGAAACAATAAATAAACATTGAAAAATTGTTCTATACCAATAGAGCACACATACGAACATTATTAGCATAAACTTTATTCTGCAACTTTCTGGTGGAATTTGCTTCAAAACTATACCTGCTCAGAATCCGTCAGATTCATAGTTTCCTTTGAGCAATATTACACCCCTCATGAAGTCAGTGGCGTGCGCGCCGCGCGACCGCATGGCTGTGAAGCCTTGTCACCTGACGCTAGTTGTACTGTATCTAAAGCTACACACACCGTCAGCCTCCTTGGCCATCCTGATGGACTCTACCGTCTGCTCCATGACGCCGTCGTCGGCGGCGACCACCAACACGACGATGTCAGTGGCGTGCGCGCCGCGCGACCGCATGGCTGTGTAGCCTTGTCACCTGACGCTAGTTGTACTGTATCTACAGCTACACTCACCGTCAGCCTCCTTGGCCATCCTGATGGACTCCATCGTCTGCTCCGTGACGCCTTCGTCGTCGGCGGCCACCAACACGACGATGTCAGTGGCGTGCGCGCTGCGCGACCGCATGGCTGTGAAGCCTTGTCACCTGACGCTAGTTGTACTGTATCTACAGCTACACTCACCGTCAGCCTCCTTGGCCATCCTGATGGACTCCACCGTCTGCTCCATGACGCCGTCGTCGGCGGCGACCACCAGCACGACGATGTCAGTGGCGTGCGCGCCGCGCGACCGCATGGCTGTGAAAGCCGCGTGGCCGGGCGTGTCCAGGAATGTTACTTTGTCTCCGGAGGCTAGTTGAACTGGAGACAAAATAAAATTAATATATGTGTCCCAGTGTTTAGATTATATTGGACTAACAGTCTTGACTTTCAATTCTATTCCAACAATTTTCAATTACCTTCAAAAGCGCCAATATGCTGCGTAATCCCTCCAAACTCCTCGTCAACCACCGCCGTGTCTCTCAGAGCGTCTAACAGCGTGGTCTTGCCGTGGTCCACGTGCCCCATGACGCACACCACGGGCGGGCGCGGGCGGAGCGCTTCGGGAGGCGCGGGGGGCGCTGGCACCGCGTCTTTATTCTATTTATAAAGAGCACTTTGCATTGCAATTTGAACTTTATTTCTAGTCCGTAGAGTTCACTTTGAGTGGAACAAAATAATGGGCGGTAATGATTCAGTTTTTTTTAATCAATTTATAAATGTACCTATTAATTAATACTTTAATATAGTGTGATGTGTGCATAACAAAGAATATTCTATTCTATTTGCTGTACTGACTCAAATATGTCTCAAAATTCTGCTTAGAGCTTGGAAATACATTTCCTATGTATGAGAACCTCCTAAATCTTTAATGATCAACCTGGCATACCTCTTCTTCCTCCACCTCCTGATCAGGTCTAGGTATGATCTTGAACCTGCAGCCGGATATCTTGACTATATCCCTGATTATCTGAGGGTTATGTATCACAGTCTTCCCTGTGTAATCTACTTCTGAATTCTTGTCCGCAAACTCTAGGGCTTTTAGTACATGATCTGTAACAAGAAATTATTATTATTACCAGTATAGATATTTAAGAAAAAAACTGGCCAAGTGCAAGTTCGACTTGTACACGAAGGGTTTCCGTACCATAAGCCGAAAAAAAACTGTTTTTATTTTTTGGAATTTTTCCTTTATTTGTGCTTAAAGACCTAGCATTTTTTTCCCAAATTTCGTGATTCTAGGTCAACGGGAACTATCATATAGGTTTCGACCCAAAACTGGGTACTTCCGGTTGACCCAGAATTGATAATTTCTGTACACCTAATAGGGACTATCATATGGACCTCAGTATCTGGTATAATTTTCAACTTGCTAGGTCCACTCGTTCCTGAGAAAATCGGTGGTGACACACGGACAGACGGACAAGATAGTGTTCTTATAAGGGTTCCTTTTTTTACCTTTTGAGGTACAGAACCCTAAAAATACCAAAATCAGTTATGGCATGTTAAATTGAAACTTATTACACAATGCCATAAGGTTTAAATGACAACAAAACTAATTACTGATTACGACTCTCTGTATGTGTTGGTACTTACTGTAAGTGCAGAGAGTAATTGAAACTAAATAAATAAATACAAGTGTCACCCTTGGGACATGGTTTTGTGTTGCTTGATCAAAGACTCATTTTTTTTTTACTAATGTCGGAACGCTTTATCATTGGCTGAATTTTGCTTTAGGAAAGATCTCGTCTGCCTGCCAACTTCCTTCAAAGACAGAGTGAACAGGCATCTTCTGGGCACACTTGCTCCATCATAGACCTCATCCATTGCTTTCCATCAGGCGTGATCAAGCAAGTAAGCCCATTTCTCAATTAAAAAAAAGAAGATCTGATGGCGGTGCATGATAGACAGCAAATGAGATGAGATGATTTTGTGGAAATCATTTAAATCTATACTTATATTAAAAGAGGTAAAGTTTGTGAGTTTGTGAGGTTGTAAGATCTACTGAACCGATTTTGAAAATTCTTTTTGTATACGATAGCCACATTCATGAAAAAAGCTATAGGCTATATGAGAATGGAGAATTCCTACGGGAATGGGGAAAAACGGGATATGCGCGTACGAAGTTGCGGGCAACAGCTTACCAGCTGTTGCCCGCAACTGCTGCTACTGCTATAGTGTGTTCTATACTGCAGGTTGATGAACAGGTACCAATAATAGAATAGAATAGAATATAAGAGAATACTGTTTATTATGTACACCATATAAGTTGCAGAAAAGATAGATGAAGCCTTTTCGGAAAGGAAAGACAGTGCTGTAGGTAGTCTTAGGTGTAGTATTTATATATATATTTTTTTAAATTTAATATGGGTTTGCTCTGGACTCGAGTCTAGGTCATAGATGACAGAGACAAAGTCAACGATGGAGCCAGCTTACCCAGAAGATAATAATAATAATTTATTTCAGTTACTTTACAACTTCTACAATATATCTTACATAGGGGATGCCTGTTCACTCTAATTTTGAAGAGATTAGGGTTGTATGCGTTAATTAATATATGATAGTTATCTATCATATATTTATATATATACATTAATAAAATAATAATTATGAAACAATAGCAGAGAACCCAAGTAAGGATGACTAAGGAAGAGATAGTGATTTTAATGTTACTAAAACCTACCATATTTAAATAAGTGCACAAATACATACCCACATCTTTGTTGAGGACTGTGGCTACTTCCTGAACAGTCATATTCCTCCATATCCCGATAACCTCTGCGCTCTTAGGTGAATACCTGATTGATGGCCTGCCATGATTGTTTGAGACCTGGATAGAAAATAGAAAACATAGAATATTTCAGATTGATAAAATAAAATGTGGCACCAGAGCAAAATAAAACTAGAGGGTATTTAAATAGCTTCCTCCTAGAAATTTCTTCTTACAGCTGTGGCATTTATATAGCTGAGACTTGTAAGAAGTTTAATTGTTGTTTATAATAATATTGGTGATTTACTTAAGTAAAAACTTGAGTAATAATAAATAAAAAGATCATAAATACATCAATATTTTATAGTTACTTTAAACTAGATGAGTGAGGCCGGTATTTTCTAGCTGAGCGCTCTGACAAGAAACACCTAAACAAACTCAGAGGTCAGTCTCTTTTAAAGTCCATATAATTAATATGCTTGTGTCTGTGACTTTGTATGTGCATATCCCGTTTTTTCATGTTCCCGTATATAGATATATGATATATATGCCTTCCTCATGAATGTGGCTATCATATACAAAAAATATTTTCCAGGTAGTTCAAGAGATTAGCGCGTTCAAGTAAAGAAGCAAACTATTCAGCTTTATTATATTAGTATATAGATGTATAATTTGAGAACCATGCAGCTTAATGTCTAAAGTGGTCTTTTGAAGAGAGTACCACTCTAAGTAGAACTATGTATACCTTTTCCTCAGGTGATCTCCTTTTCTTACAACAGATGTACGATATTGAAAGCTGTCTGGCCCATCGGTGACTATTATTCAACGGAACTTTCTTAAACCCATATACTTGGGAAACAAATTCATTCTTAATTATTTTTATTGGTAACCTGGAAAATAAAATGGTTTATAATATAAAATTCATGGAGTTTTTTTGTAGAGACATCAATTGTTTCCACCCGTAGTAAAATATTGGTTTTTATTGTTCTTGACACAAACTGAATAGTTATATTCTTACCTCCTAAATAGGAAACTTTTGTACATTTTTCCTGTTAGAAAATACAGGAGTTAAGTCATGAAACAATCGACCTAAAGGGTTTCAAGTTTTCAAAAAGGTTATGTCATAAAGTTTCTAGGTTATGAGATAATAGCTTTTACTGTGGCCTCTGAACCAGATTATCTATTATATTCATATCGCTTTGCTCTCCAAAGTAACAATAATTTATGACTAAAAACAACATTCAAAAGAAACTGCGAAACATAACATAACCTCTTCACATAACTTTGACAGGAGTCATTCACTCAAAAGACAAGGGGAATGCGTTTTGTTTGTGCACCAGCGGGATGCCATGCCGCGCACGCCAAAGTATTCAGCGTTTTGATCGCTGTTATAAGCATTCGTGATGGATGTTGCATGGACAGGAAATGAGCGAAAAATCATTCATACTATTTTTCCATTTTCACGTAAGAGCAATATTAGCTACCTGCCCAATCATTTAAAACTAATAGTGAGCTCTGTTTGAAAACTATCGTAATATTCCATTTGCCCCATTCACCATGTGCGTATTTTTATGGAAAGATGGAATGTTATTGCTAACTTTAATTCTGTGATTTTAATCACATAATTTTTAAATGCAAAACCTTTCAGAAATATCGTGTAAGCCGCAAACTGTTAATTATGTTTATTCATAGTTTTTGCTGTGCTCTTTTATTTCAAAGAGGGTTTGATCCAAGAATGAAATCCATAAACAATATCCGATAAAACTCATTTAAAAAAGTCAATCATAGACAATTACTATTTATGTCCGCCATTCATTCTTTTGAGTTGCTTTTTCGTTTTACGATTCCCGAGAGCACGATTTGTCATCGAGATCTACGCAATACCATCGCGTAATTAATTAACCTACGTAGAAGCAGTTGAAACAATAAACTCCTCGCGTTTAGGCATCACAGCCACCAGTGTAGTGTATCAGCCATCTGACGTGATCATACCGTGAGATCGTATCTACCAGTGATGCTTTTGCTCGCCTTTTACGTTATCGGTTGCGACGTGCGTTCGAGTGCCTGATGGTGTGGAAACTATGTGCGATTAACTTAATAGAAACAGAGGACTCAGTATGGGGGCGTTTTTGAATAAGCCCGAAACTAAAAAATACAACGAGAATGGGGAAGGGAATGGTCTTCGCTATGGCGTGGCGTCGATGCAGGGTTGGCGCGTTGAGATGGAGGATGCGCATCACGCGCAGCTAACTCTGAATGGAACTCTATCGGACTGGTCTTATTTCGCGGTGTTTGACGGGCATGCG
>NDFZ01004961.1:135834-169490 GCA_002192655.3 Mamestra configurata | reverse complement strand
TCTGCGCACTGCGCGGAGAATCTCCTCGAGTGTATCCTTCAGACGGATGAGTTCCGGCGCGAGGATGTAGCCGAGGCGATCCGCACCGGCTTCCTGGACCTGGACAAGAAGATGCGCGAGCTGCCGGAGCTATGCAACGGCGTGGAGAAGTCCGGCTCGACGGCCGTGTGCGCGTTCGTTTCGCCCAAGCAGATCTACATCGCGAACTGCGGCGACTCGCGCGCAGTTCTGGCGCGCAACGGTGTGCCGATCTTCGCGACACGAGACCACAAGCCGGAGTTACCATCTGAGAAGTCACGTATTGTTCAAGCTGGTGGATCAGTCATAATTCAGCGTGTGAATGGGAGCTTAGCTGTGTCTAGGGCACTGGGCGATTATGAGTATAAGAAGGTGGTGAACTGTGGGCCGTGCGAGCAGCTTGTGTCCCCGGAGCCGGAGGTGTCTGTTCATGAGCGGAATGAGGTGGAGGATGAGTTCTTGGTGCTGGCCTGCGATGGTGTGTGGGATGTGATGAGCAATGAGGCACTGTGTGCATACATACACTCACTGCTCCAGCTGACTGATGACCTTGTGGCTGTCACCAACCAGGTCATCGACACCTGCCTTTATAAGGTATGTTCAACATGGTAGAGTAGTCAGTTGTTATTTCAGCATGCTATTTTTGAACCTCATCTTTAGAGTGAATATTAATAGATCATAGGTAAGCACCTGTTATGAAAATAAAACAGGTGATCAGTTCCTTCATATTGTTTTGTTTTTCTTAAAGTTGCTAATTTTATTACATTTTACATAATAGTAAGTGTCTGGCAGGAAATCGACAGACATGGATATGATAGAAAAACAATATTTTTAAACACAGTGAAATTATATTTACACAAATTGATGTTAAGATAACCTCATTTTTGTGAAGTAATCTGGTTTGTTTTTATTTTGGAAGTTCGACAATGGTTACAACTAATTGACCAACAGCCTCTGCTATCCAAGGCTCTGCTATTGAATGCAAGGCCTTATTGATGCATTTTTCGCAACCACAGGACAGTTCCATGTTTTACTTTTATCCAGCGAGTAAGCAAGTAAGAGTAACCTAAAAAAGAACTTGTTTACTGTTTACTTTTTTGAATTTTTCTTTGGTTTGGCTTGGTGGGGGGCATGAACTGTTTTTTTTTTAAACACAACATTCTTCAAAGCAGTAAGTGTTAGCACCAATAAGGTGGAAAATTGCTTCTTACAGTTAGGGGCTATAATTTTGCTTGTCCAACAATTTTGTTGAGTTTTGTTACCCTGCTGTGATGTGCATCTTTATGAAGTTACTTTTTTTTGTTTCTCCTTGTTTAAGATCCATCTCTATTCAATTGGTCAATAAGTAACTTTTTGATGAAACTACTAAAACAAAATATGTATATTATAATGTAGGTGTTTTATATTTCACAAAATCATAGTAAATACTGAATTATGAAAATAAAAACAGGAAGGAAAAAGGATATATTTTTTACAAAAAAAAGAGAGCATTATTTTGTTTTGATTATTTCAACATTGAGTTACAATAATTATAATAATAATTACAATCAGGCTCTCGTAAGGCAGCTGGATCAAGGGCTCGATTCAGAAAGTGATACTTCTGGATAGTTCTGGACATGGCTTGCATTGTTAGGACGGTCCTCTCTCTGGAGCCCTGACCGCCGGTAGCTTGGACCCTGTTCCCGATACCGGTGGTCTAGTATTTTCGTATATTTTAAAAGTTTTTTTAATCTGTATTCACAATGTAATAAATAAGTTAGAATGATGTATAAAGAGAATTACAATTGCATTGTAATTTTAAATCAAATGTGCAAATGTTAAAAATAAGGGAATGATTGGAGCAATTAATAATAATTGATCTCTGCTTTACCTACCATTGCTCAGGGAAATAGGAAAATTCGAATACCACTGAAAATATGAAGGGTTTCCTCATTTCAATGTTCTAATTTAATCATGTTAAATGACTTGTTTCTTTGTGGCATTTTCAGCATTTTAAATTGCTCTAATTGTGACAATTCTTTGTTATGGTCATGCTCAACAGTGTAAATATATTTTATTGATTATTGTTGCAGTAACATAAAGAAGAGAAAATATGTCAACTACATCTTAACTACCAAAGGAATAATTGTTCACCCAATATTGATGTTTCTCTACTGAAATGAAGTGCACCATTTGTGATTCTAAGTTCTAAAACTATGTCATAACCTAGACCTAAGTTGTATGACTTCAAGTCTAGAGCAAGGTCTTCTTAAACAGATTGCTGCCTCACATTTGCTTGAGCAATATTAATAGTACTTTACAATCTATCTTGCAAAAATATTAAAAAAAAATGTGTTTTGTTACACCGTCACACACTTCCATTGTGCAGGCCTAGCCATGTCAAGCCTGGCAAGTCAAGACAAAACGCTATAGGTACTTCACTTGCTCCATATGTGCATGCCAGCCTTACAAATCATTCATCTCACACACATAGCCCACAATTCTCATTCCCGCTTCCCATTTACAGGGCAGCAAAGACAACATGAGCATCGTGCTGGTGGTGTTCCCCTCGGCGCCGAAGCCGAACGCCGAAGCCCAGCTCGCCGACCGGGAGCTCGACGACACGCTCCGGCAGAGGCTCACAGGTTGCTATCATTCACTACTGCATGCCTGCTCACACAAACACAGAGACAGACAGAGGACTGACAATCATATTGACGGACAGAATGACTGTAGGAACGAGTCGAACGACGCTAGGGCGTAAGCGTTAAGTTAGGAGCTTGTGACAGCGCGGGATTTAGCCAAAACCTTATAGTCGCATAATAAATCCATTAGCTGATCTAACAATCACTTGTTGGGAGTACCTTATTGAGATGCGGACTATTATTTTGTCATAGAGTTATTTGTAAACGCATGCATAGATTTTGCAGGATTCTTTTGCCTCGAGTCTATCACAATCTCGCGCTGTCGCAATGTAAGCTGTAGGTACAGATGATTCAATATTTTTACGAAGGGGATCCCCTTCGTAAAAATATTGAATCATCTGCAGGCGTACCTATTCTGTGCTAAAAAGGGCCTTAATTGACAATTTGGTAAGTTATTAAGACTAAAATTTGACATTTTTGAAATGAATCTAGGGATAGAATTACCTATTTGGTATTTTTACATATTATCAAATATTATTCTAAAATTAACTTTCTTTATAGTCCTAAACAATTTACGTATTCCCATTTGCCATATCTGCCAAAATAAATAAATTATTTTAGCAAAACTTTAGCTTTAGGTAAAAAATATTAAGTAGTACAAATTGGTATATTTTATTTTGATTATTTTTTATTTTAGCGTAAAATGTGATGTGACCCTACTATATGGGTTTAAAAATTAGCACAATATGATGTGTAAAAAAAAGACGTGTTCACTTTTTTAGAACAATTATTATATTATTATTAGATCTTTGGAATGTTGACCAGACTAAAAAAAAAAAATTATGAATTTAGTACACTTCTCTATTTATGTTACCGCTTGTTATTAACATTGTGTAAATATATTTACATAATATGCCTTCATTCTTGCCACTGAATTAATTCTCACCCTGAGTTCTTGTAGAATAGAAATAACCTTCGGATTCTCACCGTGCCATCTTCAAGTCACATAAATAATAAATTGCTGTGTTTTACTATTACCTAATCAATTTCCAATAACTCTTTTTAGCTGGTAAATCCAAGTAATTTAATGGCGTAATAATCTATTCCAATACAATGGTCTGATGTTGAGTAGCTTTATTACGTTTTTTTTTTTATAGAATAAAAAAAAAAAATTGAATTAAAGCTGCCGTAATTATTCTGGAAACATATCTATCTCTTGTTGACCAAATGTGTGAAGTAAAATACAAAAAGACTGGTATTATTTAGTGGACCGATTAATTAACAAATTCGAATATAACTTTTAATCAATATGTTGTACTAACACTTGTGCACATAACATTCAAGGGTAGAGACGTAAACCAGGAAAGTAAAGAGCACAGTTTTGATTATTTTTCAGTTTATTATTCGCAGCTATTAGCATGAATGCATGATGAAATAGCACATTGATCATAAGGCTCATTGTGCAATATCGCAACCGCTGAAGACATTTACGAATATCTACTTGTACACCTTTCTTAAATACTTTTTTTTAGAATAGTTGTCTAAACGCGCTGAGACCTAACGAAGAACGCAGGTTTTCGCTGCCAAACAAATATGAACTTTGGCGCTGATAAAAATAAAGTTGAAATTAAATAATCTTCCGCGGTAGCAGGAATTTTCTGCTTTATTTGAAGCCTCACAAGGCTGATATTTGTTTGCCAAAGATAACCTTTACGGGTCTGCGTAGACCCTAAAGCGCTTCGTCCAGAAAAAAATAGGGCATGTTGCTGAATACACGTCGTACAGCGAAATCAGTGTAACTAGGAATACTTCATACCAATCTCTACTGTCTATTGAAGTCTAGTTACCTACATACATCAATGATTTTATTATGGTCTATTATGGACAAGCCGATAGATTATGCAATATTTATACTTTTGTTTTATTTGTTAATTATCTTTCTAGTAAACGTAATAGCTTTAAAATAATACAAGAATTAATCTACCTAGTTAAGTTCATCGAATACGTATTCACTAATGGTACGGAGTTCGCAGATTGTTATCACAGGTATGATATCGCAATCATAGTATATTTACTATCAGAGGATGACATCATTTGCTTAGGTTACGTGCACACTGCGCCGGACTGATCGTGGGCACTGAGCGACGCGTGATGTTTTCAAAATAAATTATCTTCTCCACCCATCATTGTCCTGCTTTCATTATCATGAAAACAATTTCTCATGAGAATAGATAGACCATTTCTCAAGAGGAGCTCGTGGCTAAATAATAACAACAGGTTTGATCTTCAAGGTTAAGCTAAGCAGCGCTTGCCGCGGTCGCTCCGTGGGTGAGTGGGTATCCGTTACATACCGAGAGACCCCCGTGCCTCGGAAAGCACTTGAAGCCGTTGGTCTCGGCTATCATTTGTAGATCTTTGACAGTCGTTGCAGATAGTCAGAAGCCAGAAAATCTGATCTCTAGTTTTGCCAAGGGGTACTGTATTACCCCCATTTACTGGGTTGCGTTGGTTACCTAGGTAACCGCTCTATGTAAAATGCTGGTACTCAGCTGCTGACATATCTGGTTAGACTGGAAGCAACCCAACATAGTCGGCAGAAGGTTAGGCAAATTGATTGAAGAAAACAATTCAAATCAGCTCCTTAGTTTAGCCAACGGGTATTGTATTTTTTACTGGTTCTCACCTGCTGATATATATGGTAAGACTGGAAGCGACCCAACATAGTAGGGCAAAGTCTAGCCAGATTGATTGGAGAAAACAATTCAAATCATCTCCTAGTTATCTGGATTATGTAAAGGACTCAAATACAGATGATGTCATTCAAAAGTTAATGATCACATCTACGAAATGATGATGAATCGGAAGGTAATAAAATGGCTTCAAGTCTTAGTTAAATCACCGGCTATTTTAAGCGTTGTTTGTCAATCGAGGGTAACAATATGTTGTGGCCAAGCATGAGACATTATACGATGCACGTGTGTCGCTCTTAACGTGTTTAGATTTCAATTTCAACCACTAATTGCAGCCGTCCGCATGAAAACAGTCCGCGTAATGTGCACGAACCTTTACAATATTTTACCTATACAATAGCCTCATTTGTTGAGGAAATTCCATGTGAATCTACAGGCAGTAAAATTATAGTCGTCTTTCTAGTTTATTTAATAGTAACTTAAGTTGTTTGAAGACGTTACATACCTACACCTCGCAATATTTTGTTTCCTATATTTTAATTTCATGTACAAATATTTGTGATATTAAAATATCAATTTCGAGTTATGGCGTTGTTGCCCCATGAATATATTTTCATTATTCTGTTTGTATTTGGCACGCAACGCATAATATATACATTGATGATTATTGTAAATTATGATTTCATAGTTCATACGTTGATTAGATTGCCAAAGCCATTGCTTCCATGTTATTATGAACATCACGAACTGAATGCTAATGAGCTATTATTATTATCAATACAAACAATAAAATCTAGGTAACTTGCGTGGACAAGGCTCCAGTTAATTACATACAAAATGCAAAAACCTTGCCATGCATTAACTTTCCTAAAATACTTTCTAGAGATCAGCCCATACAACCCTAATCTCTTCAAAATTAGAGTGAACAGGCTTCTTCTGGGTAAGCTCGCTCCATCGTCGACTTTGTCTCTGTCATCTATGACCTAGACTAGAGTCAAGAGCAAACCCATATTAAAAAAAAAAAACAACTAAAATAGTTTTTACTTGTTTTCATACCATTATCGTTCTGAGATAATGAGACATGAACGTTCATTCGATGACTCACAGTTTAGAAGATTGTTTTGATAAAGAAAATTCCCTTAGTATAAAGACTGCCAAACGAATTTAAAGAAACTTTTATCAACCAAACCACGTCGAAAACACCATCTTCTTTACAAGTTATTGATGTAAGCAAAACTGCAATCGCTAGTCAAAAGTTCGAATATACGAGTGCTGGAAATCCTCTGCCTATAGAAGGAATACTAATAGAGTTTAGCATCAGTGAACAGTTATCCTGTCCAGACTGCTAGGTACTTGTCTATGACACGTGTGCAGCTATCTCTGACGGCACTTAAATAAATAATGAGCAATATAAGCGTATGAATCTTCACTACAGAATAATAATGGACCAAGTTTTAATTGTGGAACGTTAGACGGAGATTTGATTGGTTGAATTGATTGGGGTTATAACGAATTTTGACAGTACAGACAACATTATTTTTAGGGTTAGCGCGCACCAAGCACTTTTTAGTCGACCGATACATTTTGATCGGTCCTTTTCGAGTTTATTTTCGCCCGATAAGCTCCATAGAGACACTGATATCAAACTATATCGACTGACTAAAAGGGCCTATTCTACAATTTTAGACCATACTTTTGCATGATTCTAGAACTTGATATCGTAATTATTATTTTTTTCATTACATTCATTTAGATATTAAGAATATTATCCGATATTCTTTTTGGATATTTACAAGTCCTAAGCCTGACCTCATTATTACATTACTATCGTAAGAGTTATACTTCTTATAACGATTTTATAATATTTAAGTAGTTCAAATTTATTCTTGCCATTATTCTATATCCATTATTATTTAAAACTTAGCAAACGTAATACAGTTATTACCTTACTGTACTTATTAAAAGTAAGTTTTTCATTATTTAGTGTAGTCAGAAAGATTATTATGAGATCAAGATTTTGTCTGCTTAGACATTGTTTTTATTTTATTTTATTAGTAAAATATTTATTATTTAGTGAAACCGTCACTAATTGTTTAAAATAAGTAACTATTTAACGAACGTAAAGGTGATTTTCTTCGAAAGAATATATTGGAATCAAGACATTCGGTATAGTACTTGTTGTGTTTACTTTTGTTTGAGTAATATTTTATAATTAAAATTTTACTTTCGAAGAAAATCGCATTTGAATAAAAGACGGTGTATTTATACAAACAATTATAAGTGACTATGTCACTCCTTAGCAAAAGAATATTATCGATATTATCTTTAATATTACTCGTAATATATTAAACGCCTATCTTCACTGCGATAAATGTTACCAGTTTATTATTTAATTTATTATGCAAAGTGTATATTTTTTTGTTATTTTACTTAGAGTATTTATTATATTATTAATTTAACAGAAGGTCTATGTCATTGTATGTCAATACTCACAGATGCACCGCATCAGCAATGAAGGCTTTTCAAAATTTGTTTTGTTAAGAAAAGTAAGTTTTACAAATAAGACTTTTTTTAACATTAAAATTTTCAACGTGTGCCTGAAGTTTACCTCCGTTTGCCTAAACGCGTACTTTTCCTCGATTTCACATGTTGATTGCCTAGTGAATTGCATTCAATGCTTCACAGCCGTCAATTTTGATTGACCTCTTTTTGGGGCGATGGACACATTTCTCTAAACCTTGGCCCAAATGGGCCAAGGCAACCAACCAGTGGTGAAGTTAGCCAGTAAATAGATCAAGTGATATAGTGCCCTGACTTGCACCTATTATACGTAAAACTTTTGAAAAGTCTTCAAATTCTAGCTTAGCTTATAAGTATTTTTCGTTATACAAACTATTTAACTACAATGTACTTAATCGAATTTGTGATTTTCTTTCTATGTAAAAAAACTAACATTTGTGATATTAACATTTTAATTCAAAATTTTTACTAAAAGTTTTTTATAATACCTAATTAATCCTTTTACAAATTTTTTACTAACTTGTATTGTGAGATTGAAAAAAAAATCGCGCTAAAATTATATTGTCTAAAAATTTGTTACCCTGTTTTCTAATATTAAAGTATTTTTGAAAATATAACTGTTTAGTTTCATTGCTTTAGTCCTGACCCTGATCATTTCATTGCTCCATGAAGTTTTTAATCAGAGTAAAGTTTTTTTTTTTAAATGGAAGGGTTAAAGCAATGAACTGCGTGCGAGTAGAATGGCGGCCTAGGCTCGTGTGACGGCTACAGCTAAAGACAGTAGGTTTATAAGATTGGAAGCCATAATAGTGCACTTGTAATCTCGTTGGTGTTGCCTGTTATCGATTATGTAGTGCATGCTATAAATGCTCATGAAATAGTTAGTATAAATAGCCTTTGAATGACGAGATTGTGTACGCGATAAAATTAAACTCGAGGATCATTAAGAACATGATAACAGTACCATTAAGGAAAGTTTTCAGCGGACTAGATAATTCGTAAAAAATATATGTAATTTTGTTAAAAATGCATTTAAAAAAAACATGGGCAATTAATACCATATTTTGGGCCATAAGCAAAAACTAATGCTCTTTCAAAAATCAAAATCAAAAATCATTTATTGAAACTAATTCAGCCTAGTTTCAATAAATGATTTTTGATTTTGATTTTGATTTTTGCAAGAGCATTAGTTTTTGCTTATCAGCACTTTTTGAACGTCATAGTTTACATGAAGACAGTCGAGTTGAGATAAGTTTGGCAGAGGTTGGCAACCCCTTTCTCATTTTTCGAATAGGTTGGTATAAAAAACATTAAAATAATAAACAAACTGCCCCTCCTGAATATTTCAGATTGCCACTACATCATAAAGTATCGATCTATTCACGTGAAGGCGATTCGACCTCTATTGACATGCAAGGGTAAAGATATTGATTGCTCACTGATTTAGTTCTCACAATAGATAGACAGTAAGCAAACAATATTATTTAAAGTATGTATTATTATACACTAGCTACCGGCGGCGGCTCCGCCAGCGTTAATATCGAAAATTATCTCAAGGGAACATACTCCCGAGATGAAAAGTATCCAATGTGTTATTCCAGGCCATAATCTACCTCTGTGCCAAATTTCATCATGATCCGTCCAGCCGTTTGCGCGTGAAGAAGTAACAAACATATACACACACACTCACAAACTTTCGCCTTTATAATATTAAGTGTGATGTGATGTGATATTTAGTTCAGAACGTAATACATGTCCTTCAAGAGGAAACTTTGTCAATAATTGAATGAGCCTCAGCTCGGCTTATTCTGTAAATATCTCACCTCGAAAATTAGTTGAAGTAAGCTATCAATCCCTGGCTTTAGGTGGAATGACAGCTTACTTCATCTGTATTTATGGTGGGAATGAGATCTTCTTCTTCGTGTCGATGGTACAGTTAGTTATCACAATTATCTGACCCACCTTGCATAAATGGTTGAGATTTTTTAGAATACGAATCGTTTGAATTTTATCTTTATTTTATATTTTATTTACGCTGAAATGGTAAAAATATAAAAGTACTGTAAAATTCTATCTTTCTCATATCAAACAATATAAATGTCACCTGAAAATGGCAAACTCCGGAAGATTATAAAATATCTTGAGAGATTGTAAACTCTCGATAAGTTGTCAACTGAACATTTGGAATACCTACATTTTTACGCATAAAAATTTGATACTCTATAATCTCGCGAAGTCATTCCGAAAAATTGTGAACCGATATAAAGTGACGACATGTTGGCGACCAATCAGTGAATATCCGATAAATTGTAGAACCGTAGTTCTACAATTTATCGGATCTTCTTGCCTAGCCAAGTAGCGGAACATTGGGTACAGGTAGCTTAGGGCTCAAGATATTTTATAATCTTACCGAGTTTTTGCAATTATCCGGTGACATGAACATAAATCAAAAATATCTTGACTAAGTGATTGTAATGCAGTCGCAGTATTTGTGGTCTGGTGGTAAAGTGACAAAAATATGCTTTTCGTAATTAACCTTTTGAACGCCAGAGCATAAACGCATCGGCGTGCTCCCAAGCCACAAGTTCGTCGTACATTTTGTCACATATTTGTGACGTTTGGCGTACAGGGCGGTTGCTTGTCATGTATACATGACAATGGCGTTCAAAAGGTTAAAAATACTTTAGGGTAACCTATTAGCCTATATTCGTCCATATTGCCTTGTAAAAACTATGTATAAAAGCAAGATTGATTTTGTTCCCAAAATAGAAGCTATTCAAAACATTCTTTCGAGGCGATTTTCCTCAAAAGGGTACTCTAAAACTCTTTCCTTCTTTTGTACAGTATTGTGAACTTTAACATCGCTTAAGTTACGGTAACTGGCAAATGACAAGCCACAAAGTACCATTGAATCTAATTTACATTCAAAAGAAACCAAAGAATGATAAAACTTTTTCAAGAATACTTTGCTAGGTTAACCCCAAAACGAGTATTAGGCTATAGGCGACATCGCAACCACGACATTTTATGGCAAAACTAGGGGTATGCTAAAACGCTCATTTTATATCCAATGTGTAGGATCTTGGATATAGACGCTGAACACGCAAGCAAGACGTAACACTGCAGACACATTTCACAGTAGGTACAGTCAAATAAATAACCTGGTACTATGATGTGCTAAAGCCATCCAATTCCGACCATAAAAGGGATAGTGCTATTCGCTATGTTTAGCTCCGTCTCTCTCTTGGAGCGGAATCTCGATGGTTTTAAGACTTCATAGTAGGCCCTGGTCTGCAGGCAAATATATTGACATTCCTGCTACTCTTGTCTCCGATGTATACAAAAATTGTAAACTATAAATGCCACTATCTGTATTATTGGGAAACAAAGATATTTATTATTTTATTATTATTATTATTCTTGCAATATTTTTAATTTTATTGTGTACGTGTTAGGCAACAAAACTTAATATACACATTGATGTGGAAGCCTTGACTAATAAGGAACCTCAGACCATTGTTAAATAAGTTGCCTGTTTGCTTATCTCCTTGTTTGACTGTACATTTTGACGTTAACAAGTAGGCCTTGACTTTTGGTAAGGGCAATGCCAAGGAAGGGCAGTATAAAATAAGGTTTTAGAAAAAAGATAACATTTCTTACAAATCTATTTTAGTTTTGAAATGTTGTGTAACATCGTAATTTATGGCTGCCCTGACGTTGCCAAATAGAGATATCTCTATTTGCTATCGGTTAAACTGCAACTCACTTAATAATGGCATGACGGTGTAATAAATTGCTACTATCTGTACATTCATAAATAACTATTTTTCTAACTAGCGACCAGCCCTGGTTTAGCATGGGTGGTGTCATGAAATAGTATTGGAACCTACCTCAAAAATCTCAACAAAGCATTGTGACAATCCACCAACAAGTGAAGTTCATATTAAATACACAAACAACTTAGATTGCAGCATTTAAAAAAGTTGCCAGTCTAAAAAAGCCTGCAATATTAATCAGCCGACCTACTATGACGTGCTAATGCCATCCAATTCCGATGATGTAAAAGGGATAGTGCTATTAGCTCCGTCTCGCTCTTACAGCGGAATCATTATCGTATTAAGACTTCATAGTAGAGCTGCAGGGTTCAGGAAATGCTCCGGCACAAGTATAAATCTTAAACTAACTTTTAAATTTAATTATATTCTGTCTCGTGTTATGCTCATCATAAGTTTTATAGATAGGTCAATAAATTATATACAAGTTTTATATGAGTCAGGTCAAGCCAAGGTCAGCTCTCGTAGATATAGAATGGAAATATGAAGCAAGTGCCAGTTAATGTTTTAATTAACATTAAATTTATGTAAAAACAATAACAAAATTCGCATTCACTTTTAAAAATAGTGAAGAGATTGTGCTTTATGATGACTTGATGGCATAAGCATAGTGTCATGTTTTTAGTCTATATCTATGGACAATGGGCTTATTCGTATATGTGTTATGTTCTTATAATACCTGACTTTTTTATAATAGAATATGCCTTTTTTTTTTTATGGATCGGATATCATCAAATGACTTCTTCCGCTCTGGGTGGAGCGGAAGGGCGTGTCAGACTCTTACTGACTAAAACCCATCCGTGTTCCTTCTAAAGCCCTTTGCGTTCCAGGGCCGCGGTGACTCTTTCGAACAAATTCCGCAACCCTGGCAGGCTCTGGCTCCGTCTTCTATGCTGACATCTGTTTGAGGCGCGCGTGAAACACAACGCGCCATCGAGCCGGGCCTGGTGGTGATCGGACAGCGAGCCACCCAACGCTCGCCGTCCGCAGGCCCGCGCAGTAGGTGGCCGGGGTGAGCCCTGCGACTCCCGACGCCCGGGGCGTCTTCTCCAATAGAATATGCCTACCGAGACGTTCTTGTAACTTAACATGCAGTTACAGTTTATTGCGCCACCTCTTCCCAGCTAAAATACTAGGAAGTGCTGTCGGTCAAGCGTGTGGGCGGATAGTAGTCTTCTTGGAATTTTGACAATCTAAAAGTGCCGATTTTCGGCGTAATTTTAATAAATAACCTTTCTTTTGACTATAACAATTTTATTTTCGAGTTTTGATACTTGATACTAATGATTCAAAGAAAAATCACTTTTAATTACTACTTCGTGACTTGAAATCTGTTTTAATCGTACCTATGAACTGTCTATTTACTTTTAACAATAATTTGACATGACATATTATTATCAAAAATGATTCTTCTTTTATGCTATTTTTTGTTGTAATTTTGTCTTCACCGTTTTTATTATTATTTTTCGGACTATGATTGTATTATGTTATTTAGATTCCATTTTGACATTTTGCAAAATTGTATGCAATGTGCGTGATGTTGAGGAACTTTCTGTAATTCATTATTATTTATAATTCTGATGTCTCACATACTCAGCAGCGAGCCATCGTTCGTTTGTTTGCGGTGCCCTAACAGGGTTTATGTGCCAAACTGACAATAATCAAATAACACGTGTTGTGTGCAAATAAATAAATAAATATTTTTTCGGGACAAGTATCAAATCCGCTTAATTTTTGTTGCATCTTGGCTAATCTGACCGTGGGTTTTGTTTCACAGCGTTGATCGAGCGCAGCGCCGGCAACGAGGAGCGCGAGGACTCCTCGAGCCACTTCTCGTGGGTACTGAAGCAACTCTTGCAGGAGAACATACAGGGCCTGCCGCCCGGCGGGGGGCTTGCTGCCAAGTAAGTGTTGATGACTGCTAACGTTTACCCCCATACATGGGCGTATACTTTACCTCTCTGGCTTTCGAAAACATTCAAACATTTGACTGGCCTGTTGGTCGAGTGGTTAGTGACCCTGACTGCTAAACCGGAGGTCGTGGGTTCGAATCCCACCCAGGACAAATCTTTGTGTGATGAGCATGATCATTTGTTCTGTGTCTGGGTGTAATTAGTCTATAATATGTATGTATTTAGAAATATATAAGTATGTTTATCAGTTGTCTGGTTGCCATAGCACAGGCTCTGCCTAGTTTGGGATCGGATAACCGTGTGTGAGTTGTCCCAAGATATTATAGATATTATTATTCCTTGAACCCGCCTTCTATTATACTTCTCAAGCTTTTCTATTTAAGTCGACAAAGTAAGGGAGAATGGACAAAATAGACTTCCATGCACCCTGAAAATAGCCCAGCCGGCGCCCATGCCCCGATAGATAGACTTCCACCAATGAGACGAAGTAATTCTTCGAATAGAACATGTTCCACTACTCTTAACTTCCACTTCTTAGCCTGATGCCCATGGATAAGATGGGTCCACAATTGCTCAAAGCCGGGAAGAATGGAAGGAAGACCTTTGCCCTGCAGTGGGATGGGATGGGCTAAAAATAAATAAATACTTCTACTTCCACTTAATTATGCTTTGCTTACTCCGTCGCTGTTCTTTTATGATTGACCTTTTGAACGCCAGAGCATAAACGCATGCCGTACCCCCGACGCCAAGCCACAAATTGTTGTCACATAATTGTGACGTTTGGCGTAGAGGGCACGCTTACTTGTCACGTATCTGTGACAATGGCGTTCAAAGGATTAATTTCGTTGCGGAATACAAGACAGTAGAATCGTTTCTCCGGAACTCGCCGAACTTCATTGTCTCGGCGTTTTTCTGGTGGTCGCCACTGATTTTTCTGGCTATCAGGATTTGCAGTGGGTTGGAATAGTGTGGCGACCTTGTCTGTTCCACTATTTCCTGCGCCTGACCCCTCTACGGTCATGTCAGGGGCTAGTTTCGGGCTTAGTTGCGGGCGTATTCTACTCCGTGTCACTTAACCACTAAGAATTAATGACAACACTATTTGACAGTTACTGTCAAATCGTCTTGTCATTCATTCTTAGTTCGGGTTCGGAACTAATCGTACACATGTAGCAGCTTCTAATTCAGCAGGAGTGTTCTTGCCAAATATTATAATTCCTTACGGCAACGTCTTGAAATGACGTAGCAGTTTGAATAAATACGAGCATCTCTAAAATGAATCTTTTTTCAATTCCAGGCAATCGTTACTGGACAAAATATACAGGGAGTTCTATCCGGACCACCCCGACAGCTCGGAGAGCTTCGACTGTCAGACGGAACTGGCCGACGCGTTCAGCGCGAACTAACGCCGCCCGCACACCAACACACGGGACGCAATCGCACACGCTGCGCAAGCGCCGATGGAACTAACTAATATAGTACCGGTACGTGGAATGACCTATTCCAATCGTTTGAACAGTTTGGTAAGTAACTTTAGGAATGTTTCTTTTTTATACTAGTGACACTCACTAAATTAATTGTAATTTTGACATATCAAACCAAAGCTAAGTTTTGAAAATTAAAAGTATGAAAAATGTCGAGGAAGAGTTGTGGTTTCGGCTTCGTTGCCTAAAGTGTTCACTTGCTAAGTGTGCGGTTTCGTCCCAAAATTAGCTGAATACATGTCATCATACTAGTACAATCGAATGGAATTGCAGGTACATTACTGAAGAGTTTTGAACGTTGGTAACATTTCATTTTGTACATAACTGTCTCGAATGTCGGGTAATGTAGGTGGAATTTTGTTTGATTCAGTCAATAATGGTGCTTCGGCTGCGTTGATGCGTCAGTTTAAATAACCCTTTGAACTACCTTGATATCGTAACGTAATTTTTGCTCTTATGGCCTTCTATCGCACATACTGTCTTCTAGAGGGAACGCAATGCCTACCTCTAGTTACATTTAAATGTAATTGTTCACTTAAAATAATAATAATTATTGTAATATTTGGTTCGTTTCATGTTTCGTTTCGCGTTACACAAATACATTCTAGTAAACTGACAGCTCGACAGAGCCGAAGCAAGTTCGAATCCTAAAATGCATATAATATACTATGTAATACTCTAGGCTGTGGTATGGCCTTCAAAATAAATGTTTATTACGAAGCTATTTCGTTCAGCCTCACCACAACCCTCACTTGTATCACACGGCACAAAATATCTTATTTCAGCCATGTTTAATGTAACCCTGCCGGATTGAAATACCCATCTCCTTCGAACCTTTATTTGTATAGCAAACATTTTAACTTGTCGCGTTACAATTTAATTTTTCGTAGCTTAGATATTTTTGTTTCGTGTTAACATTGGCCATTCGTGAATGTCATAATATTAGATGTATAATATTAGATATTCGATTGGATGTAATAGAAAGTCTATGATAATATTTACTTGTGTGAGCGGTTAAATTCTATAGTTTATGTTCCCGCGCTTAACATTTTTGTTAAGAATTTTTTAAATACAGAATTTACTTAAACTTGCTAAGTGTTTAGAGGATATAATTTGTGAGTAGAAAAATCTTCTTAATATGAGTGTTAAGCCTGTAAAAGCAGATATAATGGCCAGTCGGATTTAGTGTAATTTTATGTTCCGTTTCACATAAAAGCCTAAGAAAATTGGAAAATTGATTTCTCAATTCTATTAATAAATATCTAGTTTCCTTTTTGTACATATTTTTTTTTCTTTATTACAACATACATAGTCATTATCCAAAACATTAAAGTAACATATTGATTTAAAAAAATACATATATAAACTAGCGTTATTAATCGGGAATTGGAATATGGGGTAATATTAATTGTTAGTTTTTTTATTTCTTAAAAATGATTGTACTTCGTTTCGTGTTGCAGAAAAGATGAAATTAGATTTAATCGCTTTTTAAAAGTTACGCGTTATCTAAAGAAGGGTATGCTTTGAAAATTTTGCTTCGTACTTAGATGAAAAAAAAATAGTAAATAATCTGTTGATACGCGTAGTGTCTGTGGCCGTACAATATACAAATTAGACCGAATTCCATTTTGTCATATAATGTTATTACCAAATTCTATGTGTATTCTGATATTCACCTCTTGTAAATAAAAGAGAATAGAAAAGATACTTTTGTACCTGTTTGTGCGGTTTAGCGTGTAACTAACTACTTGTGAGGAGTTTGTCGTATCGGCATTCGTGGAAATACATATAACATCTTCATTATGCTTCCACATTCGTTATTTTAATTGCCTCTCCATGTGAAGTCACCATCATCACGTGTTCTTCGATTTATGCGGTTCAAATCGATTGCAGAATTAAAAACATGGTTGTGTATATGATTTTAGCAGAATGTGACAGTTCTACATAAATATTAACCATGATGTGTATGTATTTCCAGCGCCTGATACAATAATGTAACTAAATAGTTTTTACTGAACAAAATATTTCAAAGGTTTTCAAATATGACGTAGGAGGCATTGTTTTCGTACTGATATCTTACGATTGAAGTAATAACAACCTATTAATTATAATAATTATTATATTGTTTCTATTTACAAATGGAACTTGAAAACCCCTTTAAAAATGACACCTAATAGTAACGTTTGACATTTTTGTACTTTAGGCGTTAAAAAACGTTGAGTTCATTTGTAAATTCGAACGCTCTTATTGAAAATTCAAACCATATCTAAATTAGTTTAATATATTACGAAATAAATACAGAACAAATGTTTCCTAGATATAAAATAATAATTATCTATTTTATTGGTGGTAGCAAAGCTATTGCGACTTAATATATATATATTTTTTTTATTTTATGCAAGACAGCAAAATACGTAATTTCTACTATTAATATATAATCGTACTCAAAGGACTTAAATCTGGCACTAATAAAGAACTTCCTCGGATGAATAAATATATCGTGTTTTGCTGCCTCGCGTTAGTGATTCGCTATGACCCCAAAATTGTCAGTTCATATTGCTTCCATCATAATTATTTTACCCAAAATATTTTGATAACCCTTTTCAACCCATTGTCGAGGATCAATACGTTGCGTTCTTTTGTTTACCTAGGTCTTTTAGATTGTTTGTACAACCGAGTTTAGATTTGAATGCCAATTCGAAAATGAGCCTTGACGCTAGTTCGTCGAATATCTCGTCGAGATGTTCTGGTCAACAAGTCGCATTAATGTGACATTGGTGTCATGGGCCCCCTTCTGTCCTTTCGTGAAGGTTGCGTTCGACTTGATTACATATCCATTATTTTCTGAATTATCCATTATTTTCTGAATTATCCATTATTTTCTGAATTATCCATTAGTTTCTGAATTATCCATTACTTTCTGAATTATCCATTATTTTCTGAATTATCCATTATTTTTTGAATTATCCATTATTTTCTGAATTATCCATTAGTTTCTGAATTATCCATTATTTTCTGAATTATCCATTATTTTCTTAATTAAACCAAATATTAATATTAGACAGTGGGTTTTGAATTGGATTTGATGTCCATCCGGGACGAGTATGTAGGTTGACATCTGGTTGTTTCCTTTTTTTTAAATTTTGCTTTCGGACGAAAGTCGACGTCTCACAAAGTGTGTCTCATTTCTATCTCGTAGACGCTTGAACAATAAATACCTGTACCTTGACAAAATATTTTTTATTTTATTTTACTATGTTTTTATTAGGTCCTGGTTTTCATCAGTGTGTAGCTTTACGGTGTAGTGATTAATTGTAGGCTTTATAACGCGTGAGGACTTGAAAATAAAGGTTATAATAACATCTTAAGGTGGGTACTGACCGGCGTAATGTAACATGTTACAAAGCGAGCATTCGTGCAGTCAGTACGTGGAAACGAGCACGATCATGATGCGTACATGTGTTTTGTTTTACACGGATTTTAGGACACGGCGTAACATAACAGGCTCGCTGCGAATGTTACATTACGGCCCGTAACACCGGGCAATAACCAGCTTAAAGAGTTGTGTGTATTCAAATATCATGTATGCTGGATGCACAATCTACAATTAAAGACTACTCGCCCTTATCTTCTTACTTTTAATAACTTTAACGCGAATTATTTGGCATAAAGAATATAAAGCTTACTAAAATGTGTACAGTAAGTCGACTCAAAGTGTAATTTGTATAATATTAAAGTTTATAGTGTCAGTAAGGGATATTTTTAAAATAAATTCTGAACTATGTACACACCACACATTCGGAGTAGAGTAGTGCTTAGGTTACATGAAAATAAATATTTATAATATGTGTATTTGTGTTTGGAAAAGACGGATTGATTTTTAAAAGACATGTATTATTTAATTAAAATAAGACACATTCCTCCCATTTCGGGATGTGATGTTCGCGTTTTTGAACTTATGGCCGGTTTCTGAATGAAGTACTTCATTGAAGTTGAGTATTTCTGAAACTATACCCTTTTTTATGGATGGGAAATCATCAAATGACTTCTTCCGCTCTGGGTGGAGCGGAAGGGCGTGTCAGACTCTTACTGACTAAAACCCATCCGTGTTCCTTCTAAAGCCCTCTGCGTTCCAGGGCCGCGGTGACTCTTTCGAACAAGTTCCGCAACCCTGGCAGGTGAAACTATACCCTGAAAATCTGTCATAACCTTTTGACCGCCACGGTCGGCTAGAGCCGGCAAAACAAAACGGCGAATTTGTGGTTTGGCGTCGGGGGCACACCGATGGGTTTATGCTCTGGCGTTCAAAAGGTTTTTGGCATTAGTAGGGTTTGACACATTCTTAATAACTTTCAAATACTCAAATTTCACATTAGTTCCAATTTGCTAAGCCCAACAGTTTCAGCATAAAACAAAATACGACGCGCAAGCGCCACTGTAAATAAAACAACCACTATTTACCGAAAATCTAATTTAATTCACAAATAATTTCGTTAAATTCCTAATCATGGACATTCTTTATATAAAGAAAGGTATCTAAAAGTTTATAAATAAAAAATCACTTTAGAAATAAAAAATCTTCATAAAATTTAACATGGCACGTCAAAAAAGGGCTGGTATTAAACCTCTTCAATCTAATTCGTCCTGGTTATTTGTACAAAACATAGCTCCTTCAGATGTTGCAACCCAGTGCAGTTTCGCGCAAATATACACCAACCAAGCTGTCTGCACGTATGGTAGAGGAAATTAGCAGATTTTAAGATTTTTTCGAAAGTTAAATTTAATACTGGAAGAAAGTGATTTAGAAGTATTGCAGCCAAATAGGGATGTTGCCTGGGTTAAAAAATAATAATAAATCCTATTTAGTCCGTCAGATTATCGAAAAATATTGGAAACGCATTTTTTATACCCATAAGCCGGCCTCGGACCGATGACCTGGTGAGGGTTGCGGATGGATGGATGCGAGACGCACAGGACCGGTTGTTGTGGCGACACTTGGGGGAGGCCTAGGTATGTCCAGCAGTGGACGTCTTTCGGCATTTTATCAAATCAATAAAAAATACGAAGATAAAACACATCAAAGATAAGGAGTGGAGGCTTATAACGTCACTTTCCAGTAAAAAGTGTACTGGTAAGTGACGTCACACGAGTTTTTAACGGCCTGTATCGTCTTCATTTTTTGTTTACGTGACAAAAGAAAAAATACGTGTCGATCTTTTTTTGGAAATCTATCTGACGGCCTAATTAGATTTTTGAAGTGAAAAGTTCTTTAGCGGCGTTGTGCACTTTTTGAGATGGGTAAAAAATGTTAAACTCATGTCAGGACACGTGACCTGATCGGAAATTCGTAAGACGGAAGGAGAGTAGACCGCCGCAAAATGAATATATTTAATATCCGCAAAATATCAAAAATGCACAACGTTAATGTTCAAGTTTTCACTTCTGCCAGCACTCCCGGGGAAAAACATGTTTTTTTTTAGTCAAAATATTACCCTATTGACCACTACACTATTATACAAAACTCACCATGTATTTTGCTGCACCAAGTTACAACTTTATTATGAACTAGAAATGTCAGACTAATCGTAGAATCCCATTGACTCGGCGAGCTTACAATCGAAGTGTTGTAGCAGCGCGCTCCGTTCCTGGTAGTCGTCGTAATGTTCGGGCTTATGTCGGGGTATCTGCTTGGCCAGCCAGGCACGTCTGTCTGCGATGGCTTTCTGTAAATACCGTCAACACATAAGCTAAATCATATAAAACCGACCAACTGCGAGTCGGCCACTCACAAGAAGTTTTCCGTACCATAAACAGAAAAAAAAACACGTTTCTTGTATAGAAATACATATTCTGTGAAAATCTCAACTGTCTGCCTATTACGGTTGTTGAGATACAGTCTGCTGATAGACGGACGGACAGTGGAGGCTTAGTAATAGGGTTCCGTTGGTCACCCTTAGGAACGGAACCCTACAAATCTAAGCACGCTATGTCGCATCATCTGCCTAGCCTTTTCCCAACTATAATAATAATAATAATATCTTGGGACAACTCACACACGGTCATCCGATCCCAAACTAGGCAGAGCCTGTGCTATGGCAACCAGACAACTGATAAACATACTTATATATTTCTAAATACATACATATTATAGACAAATTACACCCAGACACAGAACAAATGATCATGCTCATCACACAAAGATTTGTCCTGGACCCACGACCTCCGGTTTAGCAGTCAGGGTCACTAACCACTCGACCAACAGGCCTATTGGGGTCTTCTTCCAGCCAAACCGGATTCAGCTGAATACCAGTATTTTACATGGAGCGGCTGCCTACCAGACCTCCACAACCCATTAACTGGGTAACACGGTACTTGTTGGCAAGATGTGTCAGATTTACTGGCTTCGGACAATCCGTAACGACTGCCAGAGATCTACAAATGACAGCCGGGACCAACAGCTTAACGTGCTTTTCGAGGCACGGAGGAAACTCGGTATGTTAAGATGGTCACCCATCCACAGACTAACCTTGGCAAGCGCTGCTTAACCTTGATCGACCCGTACGGCTGTTATTCTTTTAGTGACGAGCTCCTAAGAATGCTATGTGATTAGTTTAAATACTGACCTTTTACCGCCAGAACATAAACGTATCGGCGTGCCCCCGACGCCAAGCCACAAATTCGCCGTGCTTATAGGTTGTCAAGTATACGTGACAATGGCGTTCAATAGGTTAATGAATCTTAATTTAAAATACCTTAAGGTCCCAATCCGTTTCAAAAGCGAACAACATTAATAAATATCTAATAACTACGACTATTTTTGTGAAATAAACTCACATCCTTGCGTTGCTTTTGGATATCAGTGCGATACTTCTCAGCGTTTTTCTTCCATTTACGGAGTTCTGCATCGCTCGCTTCGAATCTACAATAAATCATGTAAAATAATCTACGTCACATTCAGAGTAACTCGGATATAATTGCTAGAAAAGATTTTGCATCTTACCCTGTAAAAACCCTCCTCGACATTTGATTACCGAGCGAGCCCGAGTCGCTGAGCCAGTAGCTTTAAACTACCCAAATAATAATGTTATGACCCAGCCTGTCCCTTGCTGTCCTCCCGAAATGACGCCGCTAAGCCGAGGTCCGTATCCCACAGGGGATGCCCTAGCGATCGTTCATTTAGTTTAATTTAGCTTAGTTTGTAAGCCCTGGCTGGGGGCCTTAAATTAATTTGAGGCCACCATAGGATAGTCCGGTTAAGCACCAGCCTCGTTCGTAGCTATTTTACCTTCGATTCTGATCTTTATTTTCGAAAAAATAGAGTTCATAATAGGCTGCTATAGAGGTGTAATAACTGGGAACGGAATGCAACTAAAAGTCCTTTGTATAAAAATTCCAGGATTCTGCTAAAATATTTAAGAACTCTGCGTAATCATTTGTTTTAACTTTAAGTGCCGGAGACATGACGTCACCGATATTTTACCATGGTTCCAAGGGAGCATAGACTATTAAGATCATTTTGATCTCGCCTTTCACCTCACTTTAAGAAAATTTCCTTGAAGATTTTCCAGATTAACAATGTTATGTAATATGGAGATGGGGTCAAATGAAACAAATTGAAAAGCTCAAACCGCTTAACCTTTTGAACGCCAGAGCATAAACGCATCGGCGTCCCTCCGAAGCCAAGCCACAAATTCGCCGTACTTTTTGTCACATATTTGTGACGTTTGGCGCATAGGCCACGCGCTTGCTTGTCGTGTATACGTGACTATGACGTTTAAAAGTTTAATGACTGATTTTCTGAAAAACGTTCCTATTGACCCCATCCTCCCATACTAAACTGAACATGCAAAATTACGAAGCACTTACTTGCGCTTAATTAGTAAACGAGCCATGGCGTGTACGGGGTTCTTGGGCTGTCTAGTGGCGACCTCGTACAGCACTTCAGGCAGTATCATACCAAAGCTGTTCCAAAGGAACTTCACCGAGTCACTGTCAAGGGTTCCTGAAATAACCTCAACTTTGTCAAAATTATGTTATTTAAACTGAATGTACAGTACATAGGCAAACTTAATGCATCAAGGTATTCTCGACCCTGTCAACCATTGGGTTAAAAAAAGACGTAAGGAGGAGGAGGTAGGTGTAACAACGTTTGTAGTTACAAGGATTATCTATAAAAAAAGTAATTTGTTAAAAATGAGCGCTTTCCTTTAATTCACCGTGTATAATGGCACTTTTCGCAGTGTTACGAGGATGAAGTTAATATGTAGCGATTGGAATGGTCTGTGTCCAGCTGGTGGCTGATGATGATGATAAGCTCTCAACCCGGTGGGTATCCACTGGTGGACATACCATACACAAAACCTTTTGGGAGTAATTTCAGTGTGCGTACAGCTAAGGAGTGGAATTCCCTGCCGGAGTCTTTTTCTGATAACTTCAACCTGGGGCGTTTAAGTCAAGAGTGAATAAGGGACTTCTAGGCAAGCATGCTTCATCGCCACATTCACCGCTTTCCGTCAGGTGAGATTGTGGTCTAACGCGGACCTACCAATTTTTTTTATTGGAAGGGTCGCGTCGTGCCGTGCGTGAGTGTCGTGGAACACTCGGTTGGAACGAAGTTCCTACCGTTTTATATTATTATTGATAAACGTATTATATTATTGAAACCCGTTCACGCTAAAGAAAGGGTCTATGTTGTGATGGAAATTCGTGACGCAAAAATCTTACACTTTTAGCCCCCGTCCGCCAAGTCCATACCGTGCCTTATCGCAGGGTACGGACCTCGTTCCAAAAAATATCGAAATTATTTTGTACAAGTAATATGCATAAAAGAACAGATTACGACAGGAACTAAATATGCCATAATGAAAAAAATACATTAGGTAGAGTGTAAATGTCACCGGAAAATGGCAACCGCCGTAAGATTGTTAAATATCGCGTGAAATTGTAAACTATTTTTTTCTAAATAAGACAGATTTATTGTATAGAAAAAAATGTTTCATAAAATATCGAGAAATTATAATCTAATCAAGATTTATTACAATCTTACAGGCTTCAATTTTATGGTGACATATAATATACCATCGTATAGCGAAGCGATAGATGTTTCATATCAAAACTGAACGGCGGTTTCCAAAGACTTACCAGTAATATCGAGGAGATCCTTCTTCGGCAGTATCACCTTGTCAGTTAGGTCTTTGATCTCCTCCAACCTACAGTCTGGGTTGGGTGTGTTAGAGTGGCCGCAGTCTTTATTGATCTTCTTGAGTAGAGAGTCCTCGCCCACTTTGTACTGGCTCGTGCAAGTCGCGATCTGGTGGATCTTTTCGCCATTTTCATCGAGTGTATACCGGCCATCATCGTCGAAGTAGTATGGCGTATTTTGTGAGTTCTGGTGAAAAATAGAGCGATACACCTATAGATATTTTTGTTACTGTAAGCTACATGCCGGTAAAATTGCACATAATTTAAAAACGTTGCATGCTGCTGTAACATTGCCTTGCAACATGTTTTTGAAGTGAAACTTCTGTATAGACGGGGGGTATTAGGATTTTTTCTGTCACGAAAAAGCGTTACGGCCGCGTGGAGGGGGTAGACGATATATCGCTTGGTGAGAGGCGCCAGCGGCGGAGGAAGAGTTCCACTAAACTTGTCCGTTGAAGTTTCACTTCTACTTACTATGTGTCCCAGCAAATATTTCGAATTTTTCAATGAAATAAGAATTTACTTAGTTCTCCCAAAAATTCTGTAGGTATGATTTTCTTTGACTGCCAGTCTTCCATGAAAGACAAACATTTTCGTGCTTTAAACACGCTTCGCCTGTAACATAAGCCAAGTACTACCTAATATTATTAAAAACACTGAATTTTTAGTGTAGCGCGTTTCATGCTGTGGCGGTCACGGAACGAATAGTAAACTCAATTGACCAACCTCTACGAACTCTCCGTAACAGTTGACGTGGAAGTACTTTAAGCCGTAGTTTGTGATGTAGTTCTGATGATTGTACTCATCGACGTAGAACGAACCCGCTCTGTCAGTGTACATGACACGATCCGTTCCTATAATTTACGCCTCGTAAGCATTAGCCATAAAGAAATAGCAATAATTTTTGCTGTGCCCATACAGGGTCTACAACGGCTATTAGCTCTAAGCCTTGTAAATCTTGTTTTTACCTTTTGAAACTTTTCATAAATGAATATGAAACTGGGAAAATCTAAGAGTGAATAGGTTACTTATAGACAAGCGTGCTTCATGGTCCGATCACATCATCTCATAGGAAAAAAGTTGCGGAACATTGTTGCAGCAACATGACCATGACTTGCTAGCAACATTGCGTGTATCGCAAAATTATGTTGCTGTATTATCGGTGTGTAACTCGTGATTTGAATGAATAATAAACAAAATCCTTACATTACATGTATGAAAGAAGATATATGAATAATGGTGTGTTTACACTGGCAATGAAAATGGATCTATTATAAGCAATCTGATCGATTTTGTCACAATGTTTCAAGCAATTTACAGCAACGGCAGCAAGCGTCAATTTGGCGAAATGTCAGGTATGCAACGACAACTTTGAGCGTTATGGAGAAACGAGGCAATACACAAGTGATTTAGTTTGAAAATAAAACAAAACAGAGAGCAGTATGGAATGTATGGAGCAAATAGAAACTATATTGCCGAAACAATTGTCGCATTTTATTGAAGTTGCAGTACATTGCTCCACTAATGCTCCAGATTGATCCATACGTGTTGCCGTAATTGTTCAAAAAAGTTGCCCGTGTAAACGGACTTCGGCTGGTCTAAATAGCGCACGTTTTTATAATATAAGTCCATGCAATAACGTCACGTTTGCCATTCAAACATGACGTTTCTACTGTTACTGTTGGTAGCTAATTTGACAGTTGGAGAGGGCTGTAAATGACCTCATCAAATCTACTATGATTAACAAGTTCAACCGTGATGGGAAATTGTGTCAAATTTCATATTATAAGTAGTTTACTTTTTTTTTTTTTGACTATGACCACTTGCAGTTCAGCACACTAAGGCTGGTTACTGCTTAAACGGACTATCTACTAGCCAGGGCTTACAAACTAGCTAAATTATAGTAAATGACCGCTCGCTAGCGCATCCCCTGCGGGATACGGACCTCGGCTTAGCGGCGTCATTTCGGGAGGACAGCAAGGGACAGGCTGGGTCATAACGTTATTATTTAGGGGGATTTAAAACTACTGGCTCAGCGACGCGGGCGGGCTCGGTAATCAAAGGTCGGGGAGGATTTTAGTTTACCTACCTCTAACATAGAAGAAGGTGATGATCGCTCTGGACATTTGCAATCGTTTTTCTTTGAGGTACGAAATTCTGTCATCAATATTCTCGCCCATCAACTCAAAACAAACTGATTTTGACCCGGGCAACTCCAGGCACCTTTAAATTAATTAAGATGGTAACTTTCTATCTACTTCGATCGTAGTTTGTAAAAAACTTGCGACTTTGTTTTTTTGTTCTGTGAGCGCGACTCTCTGGACTGTTTCTGTGTTGGATCCCTAGATGAAGGTATAGTTTACCTATATGATCTTCAATCTTGACTGACCTGTTGGCCGAATGGTTAGTGACCCTGACTGCTTAACCGGTGGTCGTGGGTTCGATTCCCACCCAGCACAAATCTTTTTGTGATGAGCATGATCATTTGTTCTGTGTCTGGGTGTAATTATTAGTCTATAATATGTATGTATTTAGAAATATATAAGTATGTTTATCAGTTGTCTGGTTGCCATAGCTCAGGCTCTGCCTATTTGGGATCGGATGACCGTGTGTGAATTGTCCCAGTATATATGTAAATAAATACAATCATCATCAATCATCAATATAACTACAGGTTTATTTTTATAGGGAATTATTCAGTCGCAATTCACACACAGGAATTGTGCCCTGTTATTAACCTTTGAACGCCTGTGTCTTGTACGCCAAATGTCACAAATATGTGTCAATTAGAACTAGAAAGTATGGTGGAATAAAGAAACTCGCAAACATACATACATACATGAACCCTGAAAACATAACACTCCTTTTTTTGGGCAGTCGTGTAAAAAGTACGGCGATGCGCTTAAGCTCTGGCGCCTGAAATAAATCTGACGGTATCCTAAAATAAATGGTTGTTATATGAGGAGGTACCTACGTCAAGCATGGGCCCTACAGTGAGTGCTTGTAAGTAACGTGCATCTTGTTCCTGGACTGGGGGAAACCGCCATGTCGGAGATAGCCTTAAGGTACATGATTCAGAAAAGAATTGGAGTTACTGAAATAGCTTGCAGAGTATACAAGCTCAAGTGGCAGTGTGAAGGCCATAGATATCTGTCAGTGACAGATATCTACTCAAAGGGCCATCGGTTCTGTGACAGACTGTCACAGAAGCGATGGCCCTTTGAGTAGATCAGTTTGTGAATCGCCGCAAAGTATAGCATGAGGGGCCTCCACATAGGTAGATCGATGGATTGACTATTTAAAAACTGGTGGTTGAACATGATGGAGAATGTGGAGTAGGTGCTATACATGCTCAACATGAAAGGCCTATGTTCAGCAGTGATAAGAAATTAAGCTGTGTTGAGAGAGAGAAGCCCTGGTCAATAGAACTTCCACCTGGCTTGAGGGATGTACAGCAGTTTTGGAGTAGGTATGTCAGTAAGTATTATAGCGATTCATTGGCGGATCCAGAGGGGGGGGGGGAGGCTAAGGGGCTCAAGCCCCAAAAGACCGAGATATAATTGGTAGTCTACAACCTAACGAACTCATTGAGGATTTTACGAAAAGAAATCCAAGGAGGCTAGTTATGCGTTAAGCTAAATAAAATGTTTTGTGCTTTTATAGTCTCGCTACTATGCTAAAACCTTCAGCGGGGTCAACCCCACAAACGGCAACCCTGGATCCGTCGCTGTAGCAATTCCTGTCCGACCACCTTCAGATCTACAGGAAGACCATACATTTAATATGGGTGTAGTTTGTGGTGTAAGTATTTGTATTACACTCCGACATGCCTCTCAGTGGTAAGGGCCAGTATCGCCCGGGAAATTCAAATAGTTTTTTCGAGTTTGTCAGCTCGGTTTTGTATTGGCTACCTTGCGCTTTTGCTTTAAGATAAGAACATGGCCAAATTATTGAGAGTTACCATGGAAATGTACAGACGCCAGCACATCAAGCTACAACAATTTGTCAAATTTCTTTAATAGATTTTCAACTTTATCGCTAAAGCATTATGTTCAAATAAGATTGTACTTACTGGCAGGTGTAAAACACTTACCAAAATTAATAGTGCAAGTTTTTTTGTTTCTACACGACCAGAAAAATATCATCATCATCATTATATCAGCCGAAAGACGTCCACTGCTGGACATAGGCCTCCCGCAAGTGTGGCCACAACAACTGGTCCTGTATCCATCGGCTACCCGCGACTCTCACCAGGTCATCGGTCCACCTTGTGGGAGGCCTTCCAACGCTACGACTTCCGGTGAGAAAAATATGTCGAATCATAATTTAATTTCAAAGTATTTTGCTTACGTTGTTCTTTTGTATTTAATACGGTCGGCTTTGAGGTTCTCAAGTTCCGTTTGGATTTTTATCAGAACATTTGCGATCTCGTTAAAGTCCTTTAGTCTTTTGTTCCAATGCTTATTCTCCAGCTCTAGTCTAGCAAGAGTCTCATCATTGCCGCTGTGTAAAATCTTCTCTCTTAGAAGGTCCATGGTTCTGTTAACCTTACAAAACTAAATAATTGGATATACCGATAGGTCCTAGAATTATAACATAAGCATCCGTTTCTAATGACCGGTCTCAATAACATAATAATTAGCCACCAACAGTAGCTGAAACCTTATACTTGTGTTTGCCTTTTAAACATTACGTTTCAGCTACTGTTGGTAGCTAATTTGAGAGTTGGTTAAAGGTACGTTATTGAGACTGGCCGTAAGGGAACAGACCCTATGTCCGCTGATCTAGCGAAGTTTTAATTGAACAAGAGGCCTTATACTGCTTTTGTTCCATCGATGCGCCCTACGGTACCTACCCGCAAATTGGCACGCAGGTACTATGAACCTTTAACCTATACGCAGTGGCGGATTAGTTAGGCGGAGGGTGGGTTTAGTTTTTAAATAAACACTAAAAACCAGCAAAGTGCGATTTGGATCGGACTCTCACACGAAGAGTTCCATTCCATAAACCGAAAAAAATACGGTTCTTGTATAATTTTTAATTTAATTAACATTTGTAGTTATAGCGACATGCGACAATAGAAATACCTACACACTTTCAAAAATTTCAAATGCTTATCTCTTACGGTTCTTTTTTATACCTACAGCCCGCTGACAGACAGACGGCCGGACAGTGGTGGCTTAGTATTAGAGCTAGAATTTACCTCTGTGCTAAATTTCATCAAGATCCGTTCAGCCGTTCTGACGTCATTGAGTAACAAACATCCAAACTTTCGCATTTATAATATTAAGTATAAAAGTATCGATAATGTAAGGGAACCTAGACGCCTATTGCCGGTGCTGCTTCGAGGCGGCTACAGAAAAGAATACCGAAAACGATTTGGTGGAGGCATTTGCCCAGCTGTGGGATAGCACAGGCTGCAAAATGAAGGTCTTACAGCACAAGTAAAGGAAAAATTTCGAAAATTAAATAAGTTGAAAATTAAGGTAAATTTTGGTAAATACGAAAATCTAAATTTGCCCATATCTTTTTATCGGGTTGACTCTCTGATTTTTAAACACCTAATAAGTATAGACCTCAGTATCTGGTAATAAATTTCAACTTGCTAGGTCCACCCGTTCCTGAGAAAATCGGTGGTGACATACGGACAGACAGACGGACAAAAGAGTAATCTTATAAGGGTTCTTTTTTACCTTTTGAGGTAAGGAACCCTAAAAAGGGATAGCTTATGTAGTTAAGCCTAAGTTTATCACTTACTTCTGCAGTGTCGGTGGATCGTCCATACAAGCGTCTATATATACCCAGTTGTTCCTTATTTTTCTCATACAGATTGAGAATCAGCATATTTTTTCTGGTAGTATTAATCTCTTTGCATTTTTGTAGGTTACATCTCAGACGCCTTTCTGTTTCTTCAAGACTCACCGCTATTTCGTAAAGCTGTATAAAAATATTAGCACACACTATTTCAGAATAAGAGATCCTTAAAATTAGTGAGCGTATCTTCACAGACGTGGTGAGCAAATGATTGTTGAAATGTGAGAATTATTCAATAACAATATGGCAATGTAAAAATTAGTATAGTTTCTTTTTTAGTGATATAGCAACACCACAAAAGAAAAATGTGCTGAAAAGGTTACATGGTGGGAATTTGTGTGTATGGTTACATGTCTATATATTTTTTCGTACTTAATAAATCAGAAAAACAATAGGTAGGTACTTCATTCAACCTCCACTTGCAACAATAATAAATGCAGTAACAGGGAGAAGTAGTTTTCAAAATCAAAATCAAAAGTCATTTATCTGAGTGCCAGCACTTTTTGAACGTCAAAAGTTTTACATAAAGACACTGACACACACCCTACTATGAAGTCTTAAGAGGTTCATGATTCCGCTCTAAGACAGAGACGGAGCTATACATAGCGAAAAGCACTATACCTTTTACATCTACCTATACCACATCCTAGTGTTTTAACTGTCTACATATTATTACGGTTCATGAGATATAGCCCGCTGACCGACAGACGGACAGCGGAGGATTAGTATAAGGGTTCAGTTGTTTTAATATAGGTACCCTTTGGGCATGGAGCCCAGAAAATTACCAAATCAGTTTTAAAGGTAGGTAGGTACTCAGTTATCTTTAAATCCATTTCATTATAATTCACTCTTTTTATTTTTTTGGTACTCGATGTATAGCCACTTAACCAGTAGGTACCTATTGAAAAATATACTTACACGATCGGCTAACATCATACCAATATAAGTATGCGTAAAGTTAAACAAATCACTTGTTTTCTGCATAGATTCTTCAAATGTCTTCTTCACGAAAATATCTAGTTTATGTTGTCTGAACTCCCAAGTTTCTCTAATTTCTCCCAATTCCTGCAAGAACTTGGCCTGGCCATCTATAACCCTCTGGTAATTTTCTTTTTCAATTTCGGAATTTAACGGCTGATATTGCCTCAAGAATGCTTCATGGTTTTTTTCATATATCGCCACCGTCTCGTCAATTAGTTCGAGAAATAGTTTATTATCTAAAAAGTGAGTGTATCTATGGATTTTCTTTCCTATTTCGTCAATAACAGTGGTAAAAAAGTTCATAAAACCAGTAACGATATGTCTTATTTCTCCATAATAAGCATTTGCTTTGTTGCCATCTGGTAGGTGCACTCGTTCTATGAGACGAGCGAAAAATTTAAATGTAGGCGTAGGGTTTTCGCAGAGCAAGATTCCAGCCCCTCCCTCGAACATCTTCATACTCAAGCGATAGATGAACTCCTTGAATTCATGTTGCTGGCTCCTATTCTTGTGGGCACAATAATATTTGTAGCTTGAAGCGAGGGCGACTTTAGGTTTATCTCCCAACTGTTGGAAATAGCGCATTATTAACCTAAGTACAGACGCCAGCACATCAAGCTACAACAATCTATCAATTTTCATTATTAGATTTTCAACTTTTTCGGTAAAGCATTACCACAACGCCGGGCCAACATTGTGCGGAATTGTAACATGCTACAAGGAAGCACAGTATTGCCCCGGCGAATATAAGGCTCTATAGGTAATATATGGAACTGCTTTTTACTTTAATGTATTTCGGCCTTGTATGGGATTTTATTAAAAATACGCCTTCGTATTTGCGACTTTTTTAATACTGTAACATGCGGCCTTGTGGCATCCCGGGAGTAAGTTCCTCTGGTATAATTTCCAAGTTTAACGCAGGAAAAGCCGCTGGCAGAATCCAATACTTATATCAAAAGTTCTGAACAAACCTCTAACTTGGCGTCTCGCTGTAAACGTTCTAGGAATACTCTGTATGAGTCGATGTTTTTTTCTTTGCTGTTACTGAATATTGCAAACGCTGCCATATTTGTAATTTACCGGGCGAGCTGGCTGACATGCAGGTTTGACACGTCATGTTTGACACAATATTTTAACTATCCATTTCCGGTTCGACAGATTCCTGATTGATAATGCAGTAGATATCAGGTACGCAAGCCACTGAAATCCAGACTTTTCTATACTCTTTGCTAGTACTTGACCATTAAATAGAGCTTAACCTATATTAGGTACGAGTAAACCCTCCATAATACCTACATATAAATTGCAATAATGAAAATATCAAAGTGGTCTAGAAATTGTCTATCTAATAAACTAAAACTGCTGATACTAAAATTGCTTGTTCTTAGTTTCATTTTCGCCAATACCTACTACCTACTAAATTATTTTACAAAACTCAAAACATTTATTTCAATTAGATCATTTATACTTTTGAATTGTCAAGGCCGGTGGGTCAAAAAGATGAAGCTATTTGCACGTTCCAAAGCGCAGATCTCTACGGAGAAGAATGTGCAACTCCACGGACACCCACAAATAATATTTTTCTACAAAGTTATGGTTATGTCACCGGAAAATGGCAAACAACAAAAAAAAGAAAGGTTATAAAATAACTTGAGAGATTGTATACTCTCGATAAATTGTCAACTGAACATTTGGAATACTTTTTTATGCATCAAAATTTGATAGTCTATAATATCTTGAAGTCATTCCGAGAAATTGTGGACTGACATAAAAACGCGACCAATCAGCACCTGGTCTACAATTTATCCGTTTTCGTGTGATAGTAAACGAAACAAGGCTCTCATTGGTCTGTTCAGATATGAGCTCACACCAACAAAGACCGATGAGGGGCCAAGTTTCCAATTTTAACTATCACACCAGACTTTTGAGTGACCATGACACATACCGCCAGGGTACATTCTAGTCGAAGACACCCAGAACAGATAGTTCAAAGTCAAAGTCAAAACGTTTATTTCAATTAGGCCATTAAACGGCACTTTTGAACGTCATCGTTTACAGTTCAGTAAAAATAATAATATTACATTATTAAAGTGACTCTACTGTCCATTCGGAAAGGTAGATTCTTATGGAGAAGAACGGACAAGAAACTCCATAGTTACTCTTATCAAATAATGATTTACAAAATTTGGTTTACAAAAATTAATTTAATATCTATTATGTGAGGACGATGCACCCAGAGTATGCTACTTATAAGAACAAAGTATCACCAGCAGAGGTAAACTTATTCATTTTCTAAAGAAATGTTGGTAAATGGTACTCACATATTTACAATCATTGGAACCATTAATTAAACAGTGTGTGAGTCAACAGAAAAATAGAAACACAAAAAAAAGAAACAGTATATCTATAAAGTGAATACATAAATCAACCAGTTGGATTTTGTCTACACCCTTGATTGTCCTATGGAGCAGGACCAGCATGTTTCCAAGCATTCTTATCCTGAATGTAATCTTCTAATTTGTAATATGCTTGTTTACAAAGTGTACTTTTAACATAAGTTTTAAATTTTCCTTCATTT
>NDFZ01004961.1:93964-134441 GCA_002192655.3 Mamestra configurata | reverse complement strand
ATTCAACCAAGGCCGGACGCGAGAGGTCGCCGCCGCCGATCGCCTCGATGAGGACACGGCGGTGCTCCGCCCAAGCAGGGCAGACCTCCACCGTATGCTCCACCGTGTCCTCCGGGCGATCCTCACAGTGCTGACACCCGGGCGTGTCCTCCCGCTTAATCCGAAACAGGTACCTCCCGAAACAGCCGTGTCCGGTAAGCACCTGCGTCAGGCGGAAGGTGAGGACGCCGTGGCGCCTCTCCAGCCACTCCTCAAAGAGGGGCCTTACCGCCGCAATAGTGGCGTGCCCAAATATTGAACCCTGAGGAACGCCCATTGTCGTTTAGTTATAGTTTAATACATACTACTCACAACAACATACAACTGCACATAGTACTCACACATGTGCCGTTAAAGCATGAATTTATACAATGCTAAATAAATTGAGTCTATACAATGAAAATATTGCGTTCTTACAATCTTCAGCCGGTCCAACAATATTTTCAAATGCTAACAGATTAGTTTGTGCGCCCTAATGCATTAATTGTTTCACCCGAATGGCTCACCGATAGAAAGCGATACTGTGGCTGTGAGTGCCATGGGCTACTTTTTTATTCCAAATTGTTCGTCAGCAAAGGAAGCATGTAAGTATCGTAGCAGATGGCATTCTGTAGTTTCAGCTCATCCCATAGTAAAAGGCGTGAGTATTTATCTACGTATTTAATAACTACGGTTCCTTGATCGAAGATGATTCGCCAAAGATCCCCCGTGGTACAAGATTCTACCTAGCGCCTCTAGTGTCAAAATGTGAAGCTGTGACAGTTTTCATACAGCGTTGCCAAGTAGTCGCGAATTCTCCAAACTGCGGGGAATCTCTAGTTGATTTGGGATTGGCATTACGCGGGGAAAATCCGGGGTTTTGAAAATCGATAGTCCGGGTCAAGTTAGCATGAAGAAATCGAGATAGTTATCTTAACATTTTTGTTACGTTACTCATGGATAGCGAATGACTCCCTTTTTCTAAATTTATTATATCGCTCGTCCCATGCGTTCGAAATCTATCTACCCTATTTTGTAAATTTGGGCAAAGACCTCCCTCTCCCTTTTCAACACAACTCCGTCATTTTGCTATATCGGACCAATCCTTTCGGTAGATATCGAGCTCGTCCTTACTTTGGTCTGCCGCGATGACTTTTGGCATTTTGGGAACCATTCGGTGGTTCTTCAGCGTTCGAAATATCTAGCCAAAATTTTGTGTCCTTCAAAATGTTAAAACAGAGACAGTCATAAAAATGCAAATACTGTAGTACTTTTTTATGGCAATAAGGAAATTAATTCAATACTGCACAGCAGTATCAAGTTTACTCCATCGAGAAAAAGGTTGGTCACAAAAATATAGAGTGTGAAAAAAATATTAAAGGTGTAAAAGGGAATATAAAACTAGGAAAATTAGTATCATTTCCTTAAAAAAAATTGAGGGTATTTTGTGGGGAATCAGTAGATTTTTTGTCTTGAAATTGGGGAATTTGATTTAGATTTTCGGCGAATTTGATAAATAGGTGCTGGCAACGCTGCCAGTGTCGTTTTTTCGCAACTTAAATTTCGCCACTAGAGACGTGCGCGTCTCGTCATCTTTGCATCGTCTATCGCAAGCTGAAAACAGATTGAGCAGAGAACCTTTCGAGAATATAAAACCTATGATACAGATTAAAAAACGGTTGACGTCTTTTCACTCAGTATGTCACTCAGCTCGTCTGTCGTCTCGTTCTTTTTAATCTGTATTGCAAATGGGCTCTCGAATAATCTGTCAATAGTTATCAAAATTTTATCAAAACGGGCCTGAAAATATGAATGATAACATGTGTTTCGCTAGTGTTTCACGTAACTTACGGTCAAAATAGTCATCTTTGACCGTATCGGCGGACGTGAAAGGATCCACTTAAGAATCATAATAAAGAAAAGGTCGGATCCATAGGTCCTCCGGCTTATTGGTAAGTTCACATTGTACTATAATTTTGAGACAAAAATACGGCTCATGTAGTTATATGGATCCATGGTTCTCTAGATAGGTAGGTAATATGTTCCGCTATACAATTATGGTAGACACATGTGCCGCTCAGTGTCATTGTAATTTGTCCTTACACTGTGATGTAAAGAGTTGAATGAACGTTGTTTACTTCGTTATTTCATATACCTGCCTACGTACGTGATCATGGTCACAAAGGCTTGTTCGCGACCGCGGCTCGGTAGGCCGCCCAACTTCAATACATTCATCTTGTGACCTACATTGATTATGTTTATGTAATCGGATACACGCGGGAATGATATTTTAAATCATTGTTTTTTTTTTAATAAACACAGGTAAAGTAACCGTCTTCGTGTTATTTTCACAGAAAAAGCGAGCATGGTATTCTGCTGAACTTGTCAGTTCATTGTTTACAATCATTCCAGTAAGAAAATAGTTTGAAAAAAAAAGTGTAAAAATGGCAAGATATTTTGAAAATACCTCTACTTTTAACTTTAGTTGGGATCAGGTTGCTCGCGGATATTGGAAGAGGTACCCAAACCCACAGAGGTGAGTTTGCTTTTGTTATTTCTCTTTTAAAGGCCTAAGTCAGTGCTTTGGGCAAAGGTCATTGTTGTATTTTAGTTGAGAAATGTAAAGAAAAATATTTTTTCAGTCTTCTTATTAGATTACAACTACAAAAAAATCAAAATAGTTTATTTAAATTTTATTTATTCAATTTAAAGATTAAATTAATTGTAAATACTAAATTATTTTTCCCAATTACTAGTTTTGGTGTTTATGAAATGAATGCTTGGATTCTGTTTTTATTCTTGCTGCACAATATAAATCATTTTGAATTAAAAATAGTCAGGGAATAAATATGCACATTAATAGTAACATTTACTGACCAATCACCTTCCAGTATCTAATAATCTCTCCAAGGCTAATAATCGTCATGGCTTCGACCTTATTAGACTATTAAGAAGTTATTTTTTCATTGGTAAAAAGTAATAATAAGAAATTATTATTTTCTGCCACAAATAACACTTACAAACTCATATTTAAGGAAACAATCACAATAAATTATGACTACGACAATATTCATTTGTGGGAGACTGGTGCCTAAACTAAGCCGTGACTTGTATTTCAAAGAGAAGTGGTAGATTAATTCTTCCAATTTTTGCAAATTGTATCCCTGTTTTTTTGTATGTATGATATAATTGAATATACTGAAATGTTGACCTATATATGCTTCCAATAAGATAATTTCATGAAATATTATATAAAACGGATTCCCCTGAAGCCTAAGAAGAGACTACAGATTGTACTAATCTATGTATCAAACTTAATTAGTATTCATGTTAAGCGCTACTTGATGACAAGTACTGTAGTCTAGACTTCTAGATTGCATGTATTTAATTATGATGAAGAGTTAGTCATGCTCTTAGACATGTCTCATTTTTATTTTGCAATTACAAAAGTTTTTATTAGAGTCAAGTAATCAACACTTCAGGAAATTGTCTTATTCGCACCAGTTTTAAATGCGAGATTATTGCTGATTTAATTAAATAATTATTCATCATATTGCTGCTTTTTCAATATGACAAACATTAAACAGCAAGTTAAATACGTCTTAAATTATTGGAAAATTGGCAGTAGCTAGTTAATAAAGTAAAATTAAGAGATTAACCTTTGCAATAAATGAGGCTCTAATTGGGTGTAGGTCAAGTGCTAAATAAATAATAATAACAATGAGTTTTTAATAGCATAGGAGAATCCTATCAGTACATAATTACTATTGCAATTTATTGACTTATGATAGAAGAATAACTAGGTAACTTACTAGTCTTAACCTTTTGAACGCCATTGTCACGTATACATGACAAGCAAGCGCGTGTCCTGTACGCCAAATGTCACAAAGATGTGACAAAAAGTACGGCGAATTTGTGGCTTGGCGTCGGAAGCACGTCGATGCGTTTATGCTCTGGCATTCAAAAGGTTAATGAATCAAGCATTTTAATATTTTTATTTCTATCAATCTAAATTGAGTTGGCCCAGAATTTGGCTATGAGTTACGAGTTTTACAAAGGTTCTTTTTTATGGATGGGAAATCATCAAAAGATTGCTTCTGCTCTGGGCGGAGAGGAAGGCAGTGTTACACTCTTAGTCTCTGTGTTCCAGGGCCATGGTGATTCTTTCGAACAAATTCCGTAACCTTGCCAGTACAAGGGCCAACAGCTTTATTACAAAACTTTTACAGCCTTATTTATAAATAAGGCCCTTCTTGCAACCATAGCATAGAACACAAGTATACAGAGTTACTCTGTAATGTTACAATATCATCTATTTTCAGTACCCATGTCCTGTCGGAGGACACATGGAGCAGGGAAGTGAAGGATGGATGCTTGTACACAAAGCGAGTCCTTACCAAGACCAACAGAGTGCCTAAATGGGGAGAAAGGTATGTTACAGAAATATTTTGATTTATTTAATTTGCCATTGGCTTCACCCGCATATATTCGAAAACTATTATAAGGGAACATAGTCCAAGGATAAAAAGTATCCTACGTCTTATTCCAGTACATGGTGTACCTGTGTTTTAAGTTTCATCTCAATCTGTTAAGTTGTGAAAATGTAACATAGAGACAAACAGAATAACTTTCTTTATAATATTAGAATGTATCACACATGCTTTATTATATATAAATATGTTATACTAAAAAGAAGCATACCCAAAGTGAATAATCTACAGGTTGATGTTATCTACACTGTTAAAAAAATATTTGGAATGCCCTGTATAGTATGTTATTTCCATTTTATAGAAGTTATTTATTATTTGGCTGTTTATTTACCTGCCCAACTCTGAATATATTGTAAAAACTAATAAATAATAATAATTTCCATGAGACATATCCTTATTGACAGGACAATATTGACACCTTAAATCTATAACACATTGTATAAAGTACAAGGTCATTGGAATTATTGATGGCTGGTGACGTAATTTAACCTTTTGAACGCCAGAGCATAAACGCATCGGTGTACCCCCGACGTCAAACCACAAATTCGGCGTTTTTTTATCGGCTCTAGCCGACCGTGGCGTGTTGGGCACTTGTTCATTTGTCGGCTATTTTAACCGACCGGCGACCGTGGGTGGTCAAAAGGTTCTTCTTCTCTTCCTCTCTCCTAATTAAATATTTTAAGTTTTGCTGTGCCCGACAGGGTCCATAATTGTTTCTATTTATTAATTCTACCACCTGTTTATGTGTACATTATGGATTGCAATAAACTATTTCAGATTTGAGGTTAACATAAGCAAAGTAGTTTATTTGCTAAGATTGCAGGTACTTAAAATAAGGGTGAGCCTTGTACAATCTACCTTACATTAGACATGCAAAAATTAGTGAAATTGTGAAACTAAATTAAAAATTAAATTAAATAATGGTTTACAGTTAAAAACAATAGTCAGCATAGTACATTCATATATAAAATAAAAATAAAATCTACTTAATACGTAATTCAAGTAATCCATGATTATTTTTGAGACTTATCTCCTACGTAATATTGTGTATTTTGATAACATGCCTATCTTTTATCTTAGACTCTTACCCCACAGTCAGATTTTATGAGATAAAAAAATACCTAGTGTAAACTTTTGAGTCTCGAATGACACATTTGTCCCACCTGCACGCAAAATACGCGCTTAGTCGTGGAGTTGCGGAAACCAACCCGAGTTACATACATACAGACAAACTTTTGAGTCAGGTTATAATATAAGATACTAGCTTTTGCCCACGACTTCGTATGCGCATATCCCGTTTTTTTCCCGTTCCCGTAGGAATTTTCCGTTCCCGTATAGAGCCTTCCTCATGAATGTGGCTATCATATAAAATAAGAATTTTCCAAATCCGACTTGTAGTTCCAGAGATTGGCGCTTCATACAAAAAAAACAAACCCTTCAGCCTTTATTATTAGTATAGATTTCGATTGGATAACTATTAAATTAAATTGACAAATTAAAGTCCCGCAAACCTCCATTGAAAAGGGAGGATCCTCCGACCAGACGGTTATTGTGTCTGGTGGGCAACTACCCGATAGTTGATATTCGGACAGTTGTACATGTTCAAATCGCACGGAGAACTTTGCTTGCGCGATGCAGGATTTCGTTGGTAGTTCGTCGCTGACAGGATAAAGACAGGCGTTGCGGTTCTTTCGTACAAATTTCAAAAAGTTTTTCATGTGGCGGCATTGATGCCGCTACAATATTATTAGTGTAGAAGCATAGATTTAGGTAGGTAAAGGTTCCATGATCTGAACCAGTTAACGCAAAATAGGTCAACATTTATCTGCGTATTTGCCACTTATCTTTTTAGAACATCTCAATTTATAAACGTTTCTCAAGCATTATTTTTGGAGGTTAATTGATTTTTCAAATATCCAATGCTGCAGTTTTAGTTTTTATCAAAATTGGGCATGAGACTTCTTTGAGTATTTTTCATTATTTCTCGGTGTTTTGTATTTGGCCACCCACGTCCACTTGAAAAATTCACCTTGTGTAACTCGTCTGCAATATTTACTATTGTACCAAAACCATGTAGGGTTATTCCGATCTATAGCATAAATAAAATACTCTATTAAATCCGATGGATGCACCAGACGCGCAGCGGGACTAAATATAAACGTGTCTTCACATCAATCATCATTGCTGGCCAAGGTGAAATTAATAAACTCAGTCAATCTCGTTTATTAGACGGTATCAGGCGTTCGGGGACAGACAGAAGACACATTTTGTTGGTAAAAAACCGGCAAAGTGCGAGTTGGACTCTCACACGAAGGGTTCCGTACAATGAAGCGAAATAAACGTTTTTTTGAATGGCCCATCTAATTAAATTTGATAAAATTATGAACGTGTCAAAGAGTTATTTGCAAAATAAATAAAATTTTGGGTGGGCTAACTCTAATATTGAGTTTTTGTATTCTACAAAACCAATAAAGCGCACTATAAATACTCTTGTATTGCTTTTGACTTCGTTGTCTGATACATAACCAATGATTAAAAAAGTTTGTAAACCATGACTCCGATTATAAAGATATTTCTATGCATGAGAGGTAACGTAAAAAAAATAACCTTAACATTAATAAAAATGTGACAACATGAGTCTTCCGTGCACCGGAAATGCTTATTAAAACTTAGCATTGACGTCATACTACTAAGTAGGAACTGTGTAAACAACTGAAGCCAAGTCAGCAGTTTACTTTAGCCTTGGAACTTGAAATAACGTTACAGTATCAAATTTATGCTGGCATTTGTTCATTAGAATCTTTACTATTTATTTTATTTATCTTTATATGGGTTACTTACACAGCTTCTTGATCAGCCTATACAACATGTAACAGAATAAACAAAGGGGTCATTGTACTCATCATTATGAACAACTTTCACTATGGGACAAACTGAAATCGCGAAAAAAAAATCGAGTACTTCATACATTTACGTGCGCGTAACTCGAAAAAATGTACTGAACAGCTGATTTTATTTTCGGGGTTCATGTTTGGTTCATGAGGTACAGCCAGGTGACAGACAGACAGACATTGGAGTCTTAGTAATAGGGTCCCGTTTTTACCCTTTGGCTACGGGACACTAATTACCTAACCTACCTTTCCTATGACTTTTTTTCCTATGATAATTATCAATTTCTGGCTATGTGCCACAGACATCATTACCTAGGGTAACATGTATTGTGGTAGGATAGTTCTTACCGATTTTCAAGTCACATCAGCATGACGCTAAAATCGTCACATTCACTAGTGAACCATAAATATATAGACAACTAGTTGAACGCCCCGGCTTCGCCCGGATATTAATGTTTTTTCAAAATTTTCTTTCATAAGAACCTTTTCCTGACAATAACAAACACAACAAAAAAAGAATTAGCGAAATTGGTCCAGCCGTTCTCGAGTTTTGCGCTTAGCAACACATTTAGTAATTCATTTTTATAAAATAGAAGATAGGAATTCACAACGAAAATGTGGAAAAAGATCTTGATGCGTATATTGTGTCATCGCTGGATCAGGGAGCTCTTGGCTAAATAATAGGATTCGATCCCCGGCCACCGCTGCTGCGTGAGCTGTCAGATGTGGTTAGACTGCAAGCCGATCGCAACATAGTTCAGAAAGAGATGGGGAGACGTATTGATGTATCGCTTAAACACATTGTTTTCTTACCCTTTAGAATGTTTTACCAAATTACCAAAATATTTACAAAATAACATCTTATAAATGTCTTGAAACTCTTGAAAGTAGGTAAAAAATAAGTAAACAAACATCCCATATCGGTGTGATAAGTTATCATAGCGAATTCTTCGTAAAATTACGTGTAATCAGTTAGAAAAATGCCCCACCTATCTTGGTACGTCAATATTTTGTTGAACGGGTTATGACTTCTAGACAATTAGTGTTTATTTATGAAAGAATAATATACAATATCGGCAACATGGCATTATCAAAATGGTACAATATCGTTGCCAGGCTATTTGCCCCCACTGTAAAGGTATCTGAATAATATTAACGTTTTAGGCGGGTATCGGCAAATTATCTAACGAATCTAATACCTTTAAACGAGCAATTCTTGTATTTATGTGTCACCGCAAAATAGCAAACTCAAAAAATGTATAGTCTATAATCTCGCGAAGTCATTCCGAGAAATTGTAGACTACCATAAACTGGCGACCAATCAGCTGCCTGGCCTACAATTTATCTGTATTGGTGTGATAGTTAAATTGGAAACTTGGCTCCTCATTGGTCTTTGTTTTCTCTGAAAAGACCAATGAGAGCTTTGTTTCCAGGTTTACTTTCACACGAAAACAGATAAATTGTAGACTTGTGCTCTGATTGTTTGCCATTTTATTATAAGCCACAATTTCCCGGAATGACTTCGCGAAATTATAGACTATCAAATTTTGATGCGTAAAATAATTTTCCAAATGTTCAGTTGACAATTTATCGAGAGTTTACAATCTCTCAAGTTATTTTATAATCTTACGGAGTTTTCTATTTTCCGGTGACATATATAATCTGAATCTCGGAAACGGCTCCAACGATTTTCAACAAATTTAGTATGCAGGGGGTTTCGGGGGCGATAAATCGATCTAGCTAGGTTTCATTTTTAGAAAAAGTATACCAAAAAAAAATCGAGCTAAGCTCGGTCATCCAGGTACTTAATAATAACCTGTGGAACCGGATTTGCATTTGTAATCAATTTTTAATACTGAAAGAATTATTGCTTTAGGTTGACTATCAAAAATAATAATAAGTAATTACACCTTATAATTTTTCAAATACAATAGTAGTGGTACATACAGACGTGATTGATTTGACCCGTGCCGTGCCTGCCGCCTGTGCCTGCCAGGGTTGCGGAATTGTTCGAAACAGTCACCGCGGCCCTGGAACGCAAAGGGCATTTGGAGGAACACGGGTGGGTTTTAGTCAGTAAGAGTCTGATACTCCCTTCTGCTAAAAAACATACAGGCGTGACAACACAGTAAAGATGAGTTCGAATGCAAAGTATTCAAATATTTGTGCAGCTCAGTTCTAAGTTCTAAAATTAGAATAATTTAGTAACTGTGTAACGGGATGCTGATGCATCTTTATTTTAGTCTTTCCTTCCAGTCATTTCTTTATGTTTAGACATACTTACTGAATGTTTTGAAGCTAACTTCATATCGCGACTTTGTCCGCTAATAATGATCTTAAAACGAATAATTCTAAGGCATATCACAATAATTTATAGTGTAGCTTACTATCAGTCAATGTTTTTATTTTTTATTTGGAACAGTAGATTATTTCAGAGATTAATTTCTTTAAAACATACAATTTTCATCACATCGGTCGAAAACCGTCCACAGCTGGACATAGGCCTCCCCCAAGAGGGGNGGGGGGGGGGGGGGGGATGGGTTGCAATAATCGCCACGCTTGGCAGGCGAGTTGACGATCGCAGTGGAGATGTTGCAATGCACAGAGAATGCTGCTGCCCATTCTCTGGTGAGTTCCTTAGTCGTCTCTTACGACACCCACGGGAAGTGATGGGATGGTGCTATTCTGTTACGTCCGACAACATACAGAACAATTTTACCTCTTATTATATTCCTAATCTAGCATTTTATGTTACCGGCGTAACCTTCATTTGTGACCTCCAAATATGTATCTCAATGCTAGGAAGTTAGCAACCGAGTCTATTGTGTTTCTTAAATGTTATTCATCGAAAATGAAGCTTAAGTGTGAATCATATGATCAATATTTAGGTATTTGTGTTGAGCACACCAATACATCAAGTTATTTTGCAGGAAAAATAACGTAAAACGTTTAAATTAAGATAGACCATGTGTAAAAGTAATCTCTTTTTACGAGATCGATAGATTGAAAGATGAAATATTCTTTATCATGTACTGTAACACCATAATAACTTCAGATAAAAATTGTTGAAACCATGTCAATTGCCATAGAGTGACACAATGGGCGGCCTTATCTCTAATAGCGATCTTCTAGAAAAATAATACTATAATCCAATGTTTCTAACGTTTGTATACAAGCAGCTCGTTTGTGGAATGCATTACCCGTAGAAGTGAGGCGTGCCCAAACGCCACCAGCGTTTAAAAGAATGGTGAAGGAGCATTACCTTTCACTTTAATTTTTCTACTCCTGTCTCAATTTTATATTTGATATTTATTAGTATATAAATTGGTATTGTATTTATGTATATTATATTATTATATCTAATTAGTATTGTTTAAAACGTTTGTACACTGACAGCCCTAAATCTATCTCCCTTCGTTCAATCCATCCAAAGGTTGTCTGGAAGAGATTGCCTTGTGCGATAAGATCGCCCATTGTAAACTTATTTTATGTTTGATTGTCTTGTTCTTATTAAGAGGTGTACAATGAAGTATATAATAAATAAATAAATATTTACATTCTATGAATGTACATAGTCTACAGCATGCGATAACAACGCTCTTTTTTTTTTGTAAAAAACTTTGCCCCACACTAGGAATTTCTCCTGTATCGTGGGTGCTTTTACAAACACGTAAACTCACATACACAAACAGCCAGGCCCGGAACAACTATCTGTAGGCCATACAAATATTTGTTTCATGCGGGAATCGAACCCGCGACACGCAACGCAGCAGCAATTCTCTCACCCACTGCGCCAACCGTGTCGTCTAAGATAATAAAATTACTTTAAAAAAATAACTAAATTCCGTAATTTTCAAAAAATCTACATGCTTTATTCGTTGATAACGCCGGAATCAATTGACCATGGCCGTGCAAAGCGGATGCTTCACTACAAAAACAATACGACGTCAGACTGTTTGTAAACACGAATCTAGGAAACTATTCGACCGGTACTTTATGTAACGAACGGTAATATGTAAATAGAAATGCCGTAATTTTGTAACTGACAATATCAACTTTAAAACATGACAGTAAAGTTCATTTTACTATAACAAAAACTATTTAAGTTGTAAAGGAAACTGGACTATGTGTACTTGAATTAAGGTTTGGAATAGAAATACACGTTACTGAAGTATGCTCTTTTTGTTAAGAGAAAGTCATGTATTATCAGATAATTAAAATTATATGACTTATGTAATTTGTTATCTTTTGATAATAATGTAATATTAGCTCTCCACTCTATGCACATTTATGTCTGTGTTCGATAGAAAGTAGTCGACTTATCTGTTCCGACTGTTCCTATGTGATAACCAGAGATCGGAATAGGTAGACCATATTTACCTTATGTTCGTGGAAGAAAGTAACATAGAGTTGATAATACCTCCTCTAAAATCCCAAAAAAAGAATTAGCCATATCGGTCAAGCCGTTCTTAAGTTATAGCGTGACCAGGAGAAATAGGGGTTCATTTTTATAAATATTATAATAGATGACAGTGCCTATTCTACAGCGCCCACAATAAACAAAAGTACAATAAGAAATATTAAAAAAAAAGATGGAACAAACTTCAACAATATCTTTATTCTCTATGTCTAACATTATTTAAATATTCTTGTTGCAGGTTTTTCAGCGCAAAATCAGTGAAAATCATTGAGGAGAGTATCGTAGATCCAGAGAACAAAATATTGGTGACTTACACGAGAAACCTAGGATTCACTAAAGTTATGGTAAGAAACTCGGGTATTCTACTAGGTAGGTACAAATAATATAATTCTATTTAGTCCGTGCGTTAGATTTTCAAAAAATATTTGACAGCGTATTTTTTGCCATTTCAAATTTCTAAAAATGATAAAATAAAGCGCATCAAAGTTCAATACAGGGGGTAACGTCATGTCGCTTATAAAAATTGTACTATCGTAGTGACGTCACGCGAGTTTTGAACGGACTGTGTCTTCGTAATTTTTAGGGCTCTGTACCCAAAGGGTAAAACGGTACCCTATTACTAAGACTTCGCTGTCCGTCTGTCACCAGGCTGTATGTTATGAACCGTGATAGTTAGACGATATTTAGCTTGTCCTGTTTTTCGTTTGTAAATTTGGGTCAAATTAAGTATTTGAAATTTTACCCCTTTCCTGTTGACAGATTGATCTGACATTTGGTTCACACTTTTAGTTCTGATGACAATACTATTTAATATATTCAATATCATTGTATATCCAAGATGGCCGCCGCTAAAAAATGGAGGATTAAATACTTTTTCACAACTCCCTTAATATGGGTATCAAATAAAAGGGCTTGACTAGTAGAATAGAGTACACTATGAAAAAAATATAATGTAGAAATAGCTAAAAAATAATTACCACTCTCCACATCAATCTAGGGCATTGATCAGACAAAAATAAAAAAAATTGGGGGCGCGATTATTTCAATTAGGCCATTAAACGGCACTTTTGAACGTCATAGTTTACAGTTATAGTCATAGTTTACATTAATAAAGTGACTCGACTGTCCATTCGGAAAGGTAGATTCTTATGGAGAAGAACGGACAAGAAACTCCATAGTCAACCGGTCATATCAGTATATTTATTCAGGTTACGCTACGCCACACGATTTTTTTATTTGAAAAAATGACCTGTTTCACTCTACAACCCTCAAGTGGGGCGCACCCCACCGCTAGGGAGTCTCTTCTGTACGGTAACGTAACACCTTCTCATGTGTTCCCCAGAGTGTGGTGGAGCGCGTAGAGTATCGCTCGGCGGGCCCGGGACAGACGATAGCGCGCCGCTCCGCGTGGATCGACTCGCAGGTGTTCGGCTTCTCGCGAGCCATCCGCGCCTTCGGGGTCGATAGGTTTAAGAAGAACTGCAATCAGATGGTGAGTTTCATACATCACATCGACCCTTTCCGCTACAAAAGGCGTGGCTCCAAATCTCATTGGCAATAAGCAAAAAAACTAAATGGTATTGCTAAGTGACGCTTAGCTCCCGGGCGTCGGGAGTCGCAGGGCTCACCCCGGCCACCTACTGCGCGGGCCTGCGGACGGCGAGCGTTGGGTGGCTCGCTGTCCGATCACCACCAGGCCCGGCTCGATGGCGCGTTGTGTTTCACGCGCGCCTCAAACAGATGTCAGCATAGAGGACGGGGCCCGCTAGGGCCAGAGCCTGCCAGGGTACAGGAATTTGTTCGAAAGAGTCACCGCGGCCCTGGAACGCAAAGGGCTTTAGAAGGAACACGGATAGGTTTTAGTCAGTAAGAGTCTGACACGCCCTTCCGCTCCACCCAGAGCGGAAGAAGTCATTTGATGATTTCCCATCCTTAAAAAAAGTGACGCTTAGCTTAAACGTTGGTCTAAAATCATTTGTTTTCACCGTTGCACAATTTTGAATATTTAAACCGACCGCAGAAGAACCAAGGTTACCGACATAGCTCGAAGAATCGACAAAATTAAGTGGCAGTGGGCAAGCACCTAGCTCACAGAATAGTCGATGGAGTCGAAAGGTTCCAAAGTCGCGATCGCGTTGGAAGACTTCACAAGGTGGAGCGTGTACCTGGTGCAGGTCGCGGGAATGCGCTAGATGCGAGACGCACAGGAGCGGCCGATGTGAGGATACTAGGGGCAAGGCTATGTCTTGGGTGGTATGTTAGTGGACGCCTTTCGGCTGAAATTATTGATGATAATGTGACTTCAGTCCTTTAGTTATTACGATTGTTCTTATGTAATGCATGTAATATACGTGTACCGACCCTTCCAGGTAAGCGGCTTCAACCACGTCCTCCACAGCATGTTCCCTCGGCAAGTGCCGTCGTCCCACACCATGACGCACACTCTGAAGGAGATGCGTGAGGCTGCGGCGGCGGCCACGGACCGCGCCAAGCACAACGTGCTGTCCTCTGTCAACAGGACATAACCCGACGCCGACTGACCCAGGAGCTAAGGACTGAATGTACTTCAGTTTAGGGCCGATAGGTGGCGTGGAGTAGTGAGGGAATGGAGTGCTTATACCATCTAAGTTTTTAGATCCGAGTTTTGTGTTGTCAGTCTGTAATATTCACATGTTAAATGCGCAAGCACGCACGCAGGATATAATGGGATGTGTCTCATTGTTTGTGGAACAGCATCAGGTTTCGTTAAGCTTATATTTCCAATGTGAATAAGCGTTACTTAGCGAAAATAACGCGTCCATTTTGTGTGATGCTTGAAAGAAATATTTTGGAATTTGTCGTCTGTCGTAAATGCTGGCGACTGATCTTAATCGGTTCAATTGAGCTATCGTATCAAGCTATAAAATCGCAATGTGAAAAGTATTTCAGACGCGACACAAATGTTATTCCACTTGTGAGCACTCCATTTTTCAATAATCTATGGCAAAGTGACACCTAATTTTAAAGGAAAGTACAACAGGAGGATTTCAAGTGAAGGACTGCTTTAGACGTTTCCTATAGTCTATATATACATAAGGAATTGTATTTAGTGATGAAAAGGTTCTAATCTATCTGTCACTCAATATATTTAGCACTGACTTATTGACAATAGAATAAGGTCGATCGTGGATTTACTTTTAACTGGCACAATTTGAATATTTTTCGCCTCACTCTGGTTCAAATTATACGCTTATAGCGTATAAGATTTTGTATGGGAATAGTCCCGGACGAAGTCGATAGCAAGACTTCGTCTTTTAGTAATCATTATTGTCTCGAATCACTGGTTTAGTCAACCCACGAACTATTGGGGATTATCTTGGCAGGAAATCGGCATTTTGTATGCAAGCTTAGAGCATCTTGCCAGATAAAAGTGAGTCCAATACCTCTGTCTTCAAAAGCCTGTATTTCTTAACTTTCACTGCCATTTTCGCCATTTACATGCACACGATGCTACTTGTACCTTCGCCACATTCCAGCCGTGTGGTATATAATGTTATCTATGTGAATATGTTTGGAAATGCCTCTTGCACTATCTACAGAGAACGGCAAACTTAAGGCACACGCTCACGCTTAGAACACGTTCACGCGATCATGTAAAATTAAGGGTAAGGCCGTGAACGCACGTACGTACTAAGCACCAAGAATGCGGCAGGTTACGCACACTTTAGTACGTTCATTTCATTTAGTAACTCGCCAGTTATGTCGGTAGGTTCTATGCGCTGCAAGCCACCTGCCAGTGCGTTTTCGGCCTATGGGTAAGGTGTCCGTCCGAATACAAAGTCAACAACGGGCGAACACGCCATCGTCGCGTTCATTTGTATGGCAAAACCGATAAGCGCCCTCTATCGGCGACATGATACGTTCTTTTTTAAAAATTTGCTCAACACTAGGAGTTTCTCCTGTATCGTGGGTGCGTTTACGAACATACGAACTCACATACACAAACAGCCAGACCCGGAACAACTATCTGTAGGCCATACAAATATTTGTCCCGTGCGGGAATCGAACCCGCGACACGCAGCACAGCAGCCAATCGCTCAAGCACTGCGCCAAGCGTGTTCGGGATTGCCATACAAATAAACTAATGATCGCTTGGTATTAGCCTAACAATATACCCGGTGATCAGGGTAATTACCCTACCCGTATGTAGTTGTGCCTTACTCTCGAAGCTGTGCATTTTGACTGAGTTTTTTTGGTATATTATTTGGATAGATTAAAGTTAGCGATGTTGTGAGCTGCACCAGAATTGTTAAGAGCATTATTACAAAAATATTTCGACTCTTTGAAATTATATTAAATTAAAAAGACTTTTCGACTTTGTCTCTGTCATCTAAGTCCTAGACTAGAGTCAAGAGCAAACTCATCTGAGAGAAGAGCAAAAAAAAATGCTAAGGGTTATTTGGCTACGGGACCCCAAAAAATTACAGTTCATTGCTGGTCATAGAACTTGCAAAGATTAATAGAAACTTATTTATACAAAATTTAATTGTGATGTATCTGATTTTATTTATGTGATGGTCCAGAATTAAATTAAATTATTATTCAACAGCCTAATAGAGGTGACTTGGTAGCAAAGTAATTAGATTCACTTTCAAGTCATGATGATATGCAGTCATGAGACCTTATCATAACAACAAGTTATAAAGCAACTAGGGGGCCATATCATCCGTCATTGTAAATTAAAATGAAGCCATAAATAATACTGAATGGAAATTCTAATAGTCTGTTATGTATGAGAAAAAGCCATTTAAATTGTCAAAAATCGATACGGAATATAGAAAATATTTTCTTGGAAAAAGTCTTTATTTTTCACCATGTAAATACTGCCTCAAACTTAATTAATTGAATTGTTAAAGGTTAAAATATATTGCCACAAAATCGAATTAAATAAATACATATCAATGTTGAACTTTGTTGAACAATAACTTTAATAAAAAAAGTCTACTTGAGGAACAATACTTCAATGACTTTTTTACAAACAAACTGACGTTTGTATATTCGACTTTGTGCCAGTATTTGCTTAGCCTGTGAAGTGACAAATGGGCGGAGCTTAAGAATGAAAGGGGGGGAGGAAGGGTTGAAGAGTGAACTACCCAACAGTGATGACTGACGAGGCGTCCACTTTGCGCCAGAAGGAAGCGGAAATAATTTAAAACCTTCCTATATGCATAATACAACGTCAAAATTAATTTGTCTTAAAGCTGTGTTCTGAGAGCCGGTAGGAATCGAGTTGTATGGACACCAACCCAGTCAATCAAATTTTTCTTCTGCAAATGTTGATCTTTAGTACAGTTTTTATTTTGTCTTTCTACGTCCATCGTCACTCCAGTTTATTTTTTAATTTATACAAATTTATAATTTCATGGATTGTTATGTAAAGGCAGCTCCATCTCGCTAACTAATAAAAAATGGTTTCAATTCTATGTAAACATTTCTGTTATTTATTTTGTTAAAATTCAAAAGTTTCCTATCAAATTTATTCCTTTCATCTGCTTTCTAATTATGTGGTGTGCTTGGAAGATTATTAAAAGAAAAACAAAATGACCATAAAATGAAGGCAGATAATAATTCTAACAAAAAATGATGTATTAATATGAGAATTATTCATCTCTTCTCTTTCCTCTGATCGTTCCAAATGGTTTATTTACTGTTGTAAATACATATTAAAAATTAAATCTAGCCATAACTGTACATAATATAAGGCTTAATATGTTTTGAAGTCTTTGAAAAACATCTCATGTAAATAAACCATTACATATTTATGACTTGAATAAAAAATCTAATCTTGAATTTGAGAAAACCTTGCCATAAAATAATATGAAAATGAAATAAAAAAGGAAAAAAAATATCGATGTTTAAAATGTAAGAAATATATTTTGTTAAACTCGGACATTATAGTCTAGTCTCTTTGGGATGTCATAGTTTACTTCTACCTATTGCATTTAGGTGTTTTAGCAATTACTAATAATTCTAGTGACTATGACTAATATTAATTGCTGGCGCTACTTCACATCACGAAGAAGAATTCGCGCGCTTTTTTGTAAAATAAAATTGGGATAGTATTTTAAAATGTGTTGTTTTGTAACCTTGGTGCCAAGTCTTTTAAGTTATTTTTTTGTGATTATAAGAATAATAAATATTGTACATTGTCTTCCTCTATCAATAAAACTATTTTATTAGATTATGTAATATTGTCCTTGTCTCAATTTCTAAATATACTAGTGTGAAAAAGTGTAAATGTAGTTTATATTTTCTACGTAATGTGAAGTGGCCCTTTATGGGAGGTTTAAATGTTAACTTGGCGGTTCGAGCTATTTTAAAAGGATATTCTAAACACATGTTATCATAACACAAAGTTTGGAACCGTTTGAGCAGATCCATAGTATAATGATGAATAGTATTAGTTACCATAATCAATAATAAGAAGATAATAAACGAGTCTATTTAATTGAATGGTTTTATTTTACCTGTGACGTAATTAACCTCCGAACCGCATTTCGGTCACGTTAGCCAAGCTCAACGAAGATTAGTCAAGTACCTACGCGGGGACGTGTAGTGCACAAGTGTGTGCGCAAACACAGGGTGCACAGTGTGATCCTTTACTCTCCTCTTGTACTATTTGCTCGTTCCTCTTTAGTCCGACGGGACGGCAATCTGATGCGACTGGGAAGAGATAAGGCGCAGGACCAACGATGGCTTTACGTGCTTTCCAAGCATACAGTCTTACAGTAATAGTAACAGGTAAGGTTTTTAGCTACAGTTTAACTCGGAAACTACTCAACCAATTTCAAATTTCTCTGTTAGGGTGTTACCACACCAATCGATCGATGCCATCAATCTACATCGATCGACGTTGATTGATTGGTGTGGTAGCTGTGGCTGGGGCCCTACTGTGAAGTCTTAAATCGATCGAGATTCCGCTCCAAGAGAGAGACGGAGCTATACATAGCGTATATCACTATCCCTTTTAAATCGTCGGAATTGGATGGCATTAGCAAGTCAAAGTAGGGCTCCTGATCGAGGGATACCGGGCGATAAACAATTGAAACTATTCATCAATCGATATATCGATCAATTGGTGTGTTAAAGTAGAAGCCGATCCACGTCGACTAATTCATTCTACCATCGATCGATTGGTGTAGTAGAAACTATCTATCGACGTCGACTAATCAATTCTACCATAGATTTATTTATTTAAACTTTATGTACATGGGCGGACTTAATGCATCAAGGCATTCTCTACCAGTCAACCTTTGGGTTATAAAGACTATACTGTGGTAGGTGTACAATTAATAAAAATAAGATTCAAATTGAATTTTAACATTTCGGAAAGAATATACAGATAATATATATAAGTAATACTAATAAAATACATTTATATGCTAAAATAATAAATATGATATATAATAATCATACCGATTAAGAGAATTCATAGTAATCATGACGAAGAACGACTAAAAATCACAAGCTTTTAAGTAGTGTTTTCGGATTTTACGCGTTAGATCGATTGTTGTGGTACCTTACACCCTTAGAAAGCACACCCTTACAATATGCTATCGCTGAATGTCACCGGCAAAATACCAGATAAATGCAAGGTTCTTGTGGGGTTGGCCACGGGGGCAAAGCCTCACGAATACGCTCGTATCCTATACATGAGCGTGACCACGCCCTACAACGTTTTGAAGTTGATTTTATCTAATCGACTTCAAAACGTTCCCCTCGCAGAATCGGGACCAGCCAATATTGAAAGATAAATACACCCGTGGGTATGATTTCGAGAGAGATTGGTGGTGGTGCTGGCGAGAATGAATAATTATTAGGGAAGTATTTGGGAAGATATTTTCAATTTAGCTATCAATTACCATGAAACGTAGGTACCGTATATCCCGTTCTCGTAGGAATTGCGAGAAATCTTCTCTTAGTGCTTCCCTACACTCCTCTAGGCACACATGCTGTCGCTCTACCACTCAATTATTCTAGTCACTCATTCACTGTCACCAGTAACGGCTTCCGTTACTGAGTGACTGACAGACAACGCACAGTCGAAACAACTGGTTGTAGAAAGCTAAAATTTGGCATGTAGGTTCCTTGGGGAGTGTAGGGGAGCACTAATAAAGGATTTCCCGAAATTCCTACGAGAACGGGGAAAAACGGGATATGCGCGTGCGAAGTCGCGGGCAGAAGCAAGTTTAAGTATAATTTTAAAATAAAACGCCAGAATCAGTCTAACATTTTTTAATAGAAACTAAAATCCTTAAAAACAAATTGTATTTACAAATAATACAACCAATTGACTATACATTGTTGTTCAATCTCATTTCACTTTAATGGCAGCTCGCAGCCTAGCACTACGGCTTCTAGGATTCCTCTCTACTTCTTCATCACTTGGCACTTGTACGTGTTTAGTGATGGCTTGCCATGGAGTATCCAAAAACTGGTCGATTGTATCCTGATTCTGGACTAACGTAGGACTCAAATACTTCAACGGAACCGGGTTAGCAACCTCATTGATTAGATTGCCAGCTATATGCCGCTTGACTATGGTATCTTCTAATGAATGGAAGCATATTGTTACTAATTTTCCATTGAGTTTTAAGTAGTATTTTGCTAGTAACATGCCATAGTTTAGTTCGTTTAACTCATTGTTTACAAAAATACGTAATGCTTGAAAGACCTTTGTTGCATTTGATTGAGGCCTCTGTAATTTGTCCAATCGTTTCTCATCGGGACAGCATGAGTTTACAAGCTCTACTAATTCCTCAGTGGTCTCAATATTTTTGATCATGTATCTAGCTTGTATGATTGTTTGTGCTATCTTCGCAGCTTTCTTCTCTTCTCCATATATTTTGAATATTTTATAAAGTTCATGTTCATTTGCAGTTGCTAACACTTCCCTTGCTGTTATTTGATTGGGGTCCCTGCCAGCATCCATCCTCATGTCTAAGAAACCATTTCTGCTGATAGAAAATCCTCTTTCTCCTATATCTAATTGCATTGATGAACATCCAAAATCAAAGAGCATTCCATCTATTGTGGACTGTTTTATTTCTTTGGCTTTTAAAAGGGCAGGAAGTTCACTAAACCTTCCTAGTAATGGAATTACTCTATTGGGGTACTCTTCAGCTAGTTTTTGTGCTTTCTCATATGCTACAGGATCTCTGTCTAAGGTTATGAGTTTACAATCAGCAGCTTCTAGTATTTTTCTTGAGTGTCCTCCAGCTCCAAATGTCATATCAATGTACAGCTCATTGTCATTAGGTTTCAAGTGTTTTATAGACTCATTTAACATGACTGGTGTATGATCTCTGTACTGTACTTGTTCTGTGGACACTCTCCGAACGAGTACCGCCCTGTGGAGTCGCTGCAACGGTCTGAGCATCATTTTTTGTCTTTACCAAAGATTTTGCTAAAGAAACCTTTGTTTTCCTCCTTCAAATACTCGAGAACTTCGTTAGAAAGGATGAGATTGCACTCTTCGGTACTCAAGCCTGTCGCTGTACTGCTGTGTTTCCGTTTGTACTTGTTTTTATAATAGTTGTCGGCTAGTTTGTTAAGGGAGTTGTACTGTCGGTTGCAGAGCTCAGAATTTAAGTTCTGCCTCTCCGATGACTCAAACGCTGCCTTTACTTTATCTCTGATGAATTTTCCAAGGTCTCTGTAAAGTAATTTTAAAGTGAATGGGTGTTGGATTTAAAGAGGATAAATATTATGTCGCATAACCTCACTTTTCCTTACCTATCACCTTTACTGTTGTCTACGGGCCATTTAGCTATGAGTCTAGTGAATTTTTTGTATTGAGTAGTCATAGCTAGTTGTTTAGCATATCATCTTATTATTCAGCGACTTGGTTTTGATATTTTCGAAGCAAAATCTTAATTTCGAGAAAACACTAAATATAACCAACACAGGGGACAGATATCTGTCAAGTGTCAAGTGTTAATGTCAACTTTCTGTCAATGTGATGTCAGTCACTATATTGATACTGGATGTTTCGTTCAGAATTTGATGGCGTTCTATGAGCCAGGGTTGCGGAATTTGTTCGAAAGAGTCACCGCGGCCCCTGGAACGCAAAGGGCTTTAGAAGGAACACTGATGGGTTTTAGTCAGTAAGAATCTGACCCGCCCTTTCGCTCCAGCCAGAGCGGAAGAAGTCATTTGAACACATCCATCTTAAAAAATATGCGTTCTATCATCTTAAAAAAAAAATCCTAGTACTCGACAAAACTTTTCGAATGCGCATCAAGTCACAAGTGCTTTATCGGTAAAATTGGTATCAGGGTCACCTTTACGCAGCATGATGAAGCCGTTGTTGTTGGTGACGTGATCTGTAGCTACTTTTTTACTCTAAGTATTGTTGGATATAATTATTTGCGTTACTATACAGTTAGTTTATTTGAAGCTCAGCAGAAAACCTCTTTGCTTGATTTCAAAACTATTAGACCGAATTTCGGTTTACTGATTGGAAATATAATTACTCGTAGGTGTGATGGTGGATAAAGACTAAAAATATATTCAAAGATTCGGTGCCATAGCAGCTGCGCCTACATATGAGATAGTTAACAAAGGTTAAGTTCTATGAAAGAGAACCCATACATATAATCAAATAAACTAATGAGAATAATGGTAGGCTATATGAAAAAAAGTCCAAGTGCCACATAATAATGATTGAGGAAAACATAAAAAAATCCCTTTGAACGTCCTCCAAGTATAGGTAACCAAATATAATCTTTTCCGCTCATAACGGAAATAGTGAACAGGTGTAGGTACAAGTTTTCAATAGTCGTTATAGGAATAGAGGAAGTCCATTTTATTGTTCGCTACGTACCTACTAACTTCTTCCAGCTTTGCCCATGTGTAGGTCGGAAATTACAAACGTAATGAAAGGTCCTATGTAACTGGGCGCACGAGTAGACCATGACCTCGATTATATCCTGGTCATGATCCATCCAGGTCCCTGTTTAACCAAATCCGTTCAGCCAAACTTCTTAACACATCGGCTTTGATGTTTATAAAATAAGTAGGTAGGTAGGACATCGGATTATGTTAGAATTGAGTGGAAAAGTGTCACGTAGTTAATATAACTGGCTGGCTATAGCCATAGCCAGCCAGTTATACGGCTAAGGGCAAATAATTGGGTGACCATCTGCGCTCTGCGGTCTATGCGATCGGCAAGAAGCAGCGTTGGAATTGTATCAAATTATAGTACGATCACGGTTAGTACTGAGTAGGTAAGTAGGTACCTACCTGCCTACATAGTGGTGTGTTTGATGCACGTGGGCATTTGTCATTACATTTTTATGGCCCCATAACGGCCTGACTTTCAACTCGGGCGTCTTCTCCGCCTCGGCTGCAATGACAAACTTTCACCACGAAGAACATTGTGTTCGACATGCTATGATTTAAGGAACGTCGATACAACTTGGTATACCACGTGTAACATAATAAATTAAATACCTGAAAAGGGATAGGTACTCATCATTATGAACAACTTTTACTAAAAGATATAGATAGGTCAACCATATCGGGGGAAAAATATTAGACAATCGATTTTTTTTTCGCGATTTCAGTATTTTTCCCGTAGTAGAAGATGTTCATAATGATGAGTCCTACAATGACCCCTTTTCAGGTATTGCGTTAATTCAGTAACATTTTGTACAGTTAACTATACTTCTATACTGATATTATAAAGAGGAAAGATTTGTATTTTTGTATGTAACAAATAAACTTAATATTACTGGACCGATTTAAAAAAATCTTTCAGCAATGGATAGCTACATTATCAGCGAGTAACGTGGGCTACATTTTATCCCCGTTCTCCCACGGGAATGGGAACTACGTGGGTGAAGCCACGTGACGTCCGCTAGTCTTTTATAAGCAAAATCGCTATAAAAAAATGACTTGCTTTCAAATTTGTTTTTGGTTGTTTATTAAGCATTTTCACGCGATATTTTACAATGTTACGGCGTTTGCAATTTTCCAGTGACAATAATATTATTATTTCCCCTTTAATCAACAGTTCCTTAGAAAATCTAAATGATATGTAAGTTTTAGTGAAATGAGCATCACTTTCCGGGAACCCCGAACCTTTTTTGTTTTTTCTTTTTTTTAAGGATGGGAAATCATCAAATGACTTCTTCCGCTCTGGGTGGAGCGGGAGGGCGTATCAGACTCTTACTGACTAAAACCCATCCGTGTTGCTTCTAAAGCCCTTTGCCTTCCAGGGCCGCGGTGACTCTTTCGAACAAATTCCGCAACCCTGGCAGGCTCTGGCCCTAGCGGGCCCCGTCTTCTATGCTGACATCTCTTTGAGGCGCGCGTGAAACACAACGCGCCATCGACCCGGGCCTGGTGGTGATCGGACAGCGAGCCACCCAACGCTCGCCGTCCGCAGGCCCGCGCCTACGGTGGCCGGGGATCGCCCTGCGACTCCCGACGCCCGGGGCGTCTTCTCCTGTTGCGGCGGTTGGGACGAAGGCCTTGCCTTTCCCTCGCGCGGTCCGCCTCCTCCTTCGCTAGCATTACTGCTTCGCAGAAGGAGGTGACCGCTTCCCAAGCCTCCTCGCTCCGGACCATGGATTCAACCAGGGCCGGACGCGAGAGGTTGCCGCCGCCGATCGCCTCGACGAGGACACGGCGGTGCTCAGCCCAAGCAGGGCAGATCTCCACCGTATGCTCCACCGTGTCCTCCGGGCGATCCTCACAGTGCTGACACCCGGGCGTGTATCCCGCTTAATCCGAAACAGGTACCTCCCGAAACAGCCGTGTCCGGTGAGCACCTGCGTCAGGCGGAAGGTGAGGACGCCGTAGCGCCTCTCCAGCCACTCCTCAAAGAGGGGTCTTATCGCCGCAATTGTGGCGTGCCCAGTCGCGGTGACTCTTACGAACAACAGTAGGTACCTACGTCGTACGTTTCCTTTAGCATTTCCACGCCTGACGGCAGACTATCTGTTAAACAAACATTGTGAAATTGGCAATCGAATATCTGTTATTGACTTTCTTTCCTGCTGACAGACATTTCCTGCCCTAAAGTGGAAACCCATGTTATCTTCCAACTGACTGACCATAAACAATCAAAAGTATTCTACACAAAGCAGTCCCGTTTTATTTCTTCCTCATACTTCATAGTGGAAGACAATTAAAATTAAAACCGGCCCAGTTTACGAAAATATAACAGGATTAATAACTCACATGTCTTTTAATAGTCGTTGTGTTATTTTAAAGACGTTAAAAATGCAACTCTTGAGTTTGGTTCCTTTTGTTTAGATATGTCTGGGTGTCTCGGACCGAAATAGGGGATTAGATCGCGAGTTCATACCGCGGGATTGAGATTATTGTGGTAGATATTTTCATTTCGAACCATTTTGTTGACTTATTTTAAAGTAGGTAAGTGAATGTTGTAAGAATCAATTGTTACATAATCATAACTATCATAAAAAGGTAAATTGTTTAATTGTTTTTTTTTTATACAATAACAATCATGAATCCCGAAGATCAACTTTGATCTATCATAGTAGTTTATGCTCCTCAGGGATTACCTATAAGTGTAGCCTTGGGCTAGCTTAAATCCCCCACTGCATTCAGGATTCTTGTATTAACTCCCTTGCTTCACTCGTGAGTTAAACTCTAGACTCCCTCGCTACGTTCGGGAGTTAACTCTCGAATCCTTCATTACGTTCGGGGTTCAATATGACGCCCGTGATTACGCACTGGTTCCACTGAACCTGAAACATACACATTATGTATCTATATTTAAAAACAACTTACACGTAGGTGTCGAAGTATTCCTCCACATACCTGTCATCAGGAAACGTGTCCAGAAGACTGGCAGCTCTTCGAGATCTTGATCTAATTTCGAAAATTTTGACTGATCGCAATCTTCACTATCGGGGAATCTGTATCTGTATTTATATTTTAATATATCATTTATATTTTATTATATAACATAATGTACCATATATTCCGCAAAAATAAATATTCTATTCTATTCTATTACTGGAAATCGAACCCGCCGCTTAACAGTCGCGCAGCAGATTTTATACTAAACTTATAACTGTCAATCACCCCGCTACATTGTAACTACATAAAGTCAATATTAAAAGCCTGTTACCAAAAGTTGTCTTGACAAAAATCCCTCCATTTTCGTAGCACTACATCTCAACCAAATGACTCGAACTTGAGCCAACACATTACGACGGGGTAGCCAGTCACATGGTATTTGTCACTTCTTCTCTTGTATTACACCTAATATGTCACACCAGAGTGTTTACTAAGGCGTGGGTGTACGAAAAGCATGTGTGCCTGAATTAATGTGTCCAACATAAAAGTAAAGTTAGAGGGTAAACTAACGAGCCGATGCGAACTGTTCATAACTAGCGACGCGCCCCGGCCTCACACGTCTTCTTCGTTTATCGCTCTTTCGATTTATGAAAACCGTATCTATTGTTAAAAAAATCGTTGCTTGGTTTAGAAGAAGTAAGCGGACAAACGGAGAGAAGACACTTTGTTTTAGTTAAACCAATGACCTGATGAAGGCCTTGGGAATCCGCTGCATGCGAGATGCACAGTATCGGTCGATGTGGCGACTGATGATGAATCCTCTAGCATGGGGTAAAAGGTCCTGCCAGGGTTACGGAATTTGTTAGAAAGAGTCACCGCGGCCCTGGAACGCAAAGGGCTTTAGAAGGAACACGGATGGGTTCTAGTCAGTAAGAGTCTGACACGCCCTTCCGCTCCACCCAGAGCTGAAGAAGTCATTTGATGATTTCCCATCCTTAAAAATAAAAAATATGTGGTAAAAGGTGAAAATAGAAAACTCACGCATGATAACATCAGAATAATAAATCTATAGAGATTACAGGAACAGCATATTATACATAAGAAGTCCATAGTGTTAAAGTAACATGTTACAAACATGAAATTCGTTCGGAACTCTTTGCACGCGAGTCCGACTCGCACTTGACTATTTTTTTTTAAATGTTTGTTTTCCAAAATACTAGTTGCGTAACACCGTACGATTTCTATCAATACTTGGGAATCATCTGCCTAGCCTTTTCCTAATTATATTGGGGTCGGCTTCCAGTCAAACCGGATTCAGCTGAATACCCGTATTTTACGTGGAGCACCTGCCTACCAGACCTCCACAACCCATTAACTAGGTAACACGGTACTTCTTGGTAAGACTGGTGTCAGATTTTCTGGCTTATGACTATCCGTAACGAGTGCCAAAGATCCACGAATGACAGCCGGGACCTACGGCTTAACGTGCTTTCCGAGCCACGGAGGAGTCTCGGTATGTAAAGATGGTCAACCATCCACAGACCAACCTCGGCAAGCGTTGCTTTACCTTGAAGATCGACCATGCGGCTGTTATTATTTAGCCATGAGCTATCAATACTTTAGAATAATATCGCTTTTAGATTTGGCGTAACTACCACAATATATTAGGACCAGCTCAATAGAGATGCAAGAGCTGTTGATTGGATCGATGTTGAACAGGCATCGACAGTGGAGGAAAAAGTTGAAATATTTAACAGGTCTGTACTTCACCTCATTGATGCACATGCACCTCTGAGGGCCGTCCGTGTTAAGCGCCCCCCGGCTCCATGGATCAACTCTGGAGTTCGTATGGTGATGAGACGGCGTGACAAGGCCTTTCGAAGATATAGAAGAGATCGCAGTGAGGAGAACTGGAACCTGTACAAGTTGGCTAGAAACCGCTGTAACCAGATGGTAAGAGCTTCTAAACGCCGATACATTTGTGAAAATGTCCTCAACTCTTCACCGGCTGATATATGGAAGTTTCTCAAATCACTCGGCATAACAAAATCCTCTTCTAATGTTATTTCTTCTAACGTGTCCTTGAATGATTTGAATAAGCATTTTTCATCATCGGCTATGCTTGCGGTTGCTATTAGAAACAATACTATTCTTGATATTGCTTCCACGCCAATCTTACTTCCAGATTCTTTCTCTTTTTCCCCTGTGACCGACCCTGAGATCCTCAAAACATTCAACGCAATTAAATCCAAGGCTGTTGGCTGTGATGGGGTCAGCAGAACTATGTTATCCTTCATAATTAAAAGTATTATCCCTATTATGACCCACATAATCAACGCCTCCTTACAGACTGGGGTATTTCCCACAATCTGGCGTAAGGCCTTCATAATCCCCCTTCCTAAAATATCCAACCCTAGTTTATTAAATCACTACAGACCAATCTCCATTCTCCCTTTCCTATCTAAGATCCTGGAAGCAGTTGCTCTTAAACAAATATCTTCCTTTGTGTTTGGGAATAATCTGTTATCCCCATTCCAATCAGGTTTTCGGCCGGGCCACAGCACAGCCACAGCTTTGCTGAAGGTTACAGAAGACGTTAGGAATGGCCTGGAGAGGTCGAGATTAACGGTGTTAGTTTTAATAGATTTCTCCAATGCTTTCAATACCGTTGATCACGACATCCTCCTGGCTATTCTGTCTCAAATTGGGGTTTCTTCGTTGGCACGGGATTGGTTTTCATCATATCTTCGTGGTCGCCAGCAAGCGGTTCGTGCTGATCAGAAATTTTCTGACTGGTGCGCCCTGGAAACTGGCGTTCCACAAGGCGGTATACTCTCTCCACTCTTATTTTCTCTATTTATAAACTCTATTACCACCATTCTAAAATGCTCTTACCATCTGTACGCTGATGACTTACAGCTCTACGCGCAAACTGACATTGACAACATGGACAACTGCATCGCATTGCTGAATGCTGACCTTCTAGCTATCAGCGATTGGTCAAGCAGATTTGGGGTTACTGTCAATGTCGGTAAATGTCAGGCTATCCTCATTGGTAGTTCATATTTTCTGCGTAACTTGGACACCAGCCAACTGCTGCCGCTTACTTTCAACAATACCGTAATCACTCTCTCGCCACACGTTAAAGACTTAGGTCTATACATTGATGACCGGTTAAGTTGGAATAAGCAGATTGCTCAGGTTAGCCAGAGAGTAACATTCACACTGCGATCTCTCTATAGATTCAAGCATTTTCTTCCTTCAAGCACTAAAATCACTTTGGTCCAGTCACTTGTGCTTCCTATAATTGATTATGCTGATGTTTGCTACTCTGATCTATCCCAAGAACTTCTCAACAAACTGGATCGACTTCTTAACAACTGTATTCGTTTCATTTTTGGCCTTCGTAAATATGATCACATTTCTTCCTTCCGTTCTCAGCTTAAATGGTTGCCTATCCGTCAGAGAAGATCCCTCAGATCCCTCTGCATGCTCTTCACTATCATGAACGATCCTTGTGCTCCTGATTATTTAAAACAATATTTTAAAGTGTTGGGCAGTTCTCACAGTCTCAACCTTCGAGCATCTAAAAACTTACTTCTTCATATCCCTTCTCACCGCACCGGGTTTTTGTCTAATTCCTACGCTATTTCTACAATTAAACTCTGGAATATGCTTCCCCTTGACATCAAGAAGGCGGAGTCAAAATTTTCCTTTAAGCGTAAAATCCGTAAACACTACTTAAAAGCTTGTCATTCTTAGTCGTTCTTCGTCATGATTACTATGAATTCTCTTAATCGGTATGATTATTATAATATATCATATTTATTAGTTTATTATTTTTGCATATATATGTATTTTATTAGTATTATATATATTATCTGTATATTCTTTCCGAAATGTTAAAATTCAATTTTGTATCTTATTTTTATTTATTGTACACCTACCACAGTATAGTCATTATAACCCAAAGGTTGACTGGTAGAGAATGCCTTGATGCATTAAGTCCGCCCATGTACCACTATTGTACATAAATAAATAAATATATTGATGGTCGTGACTGTACCTAAGCTCTCCCACACTCGACGGAAAAGATTAGGTATATAAACAAGAGCTTCCCTATCTATAAATATCGAGAACACGTGACAAAAAATAAATACAGTACAAAGAAGTATTCTCTGAATTGGGTATGAAGAATGAAGCCTCATTCATACTATCCAACTTTTGAATAAATCTGGTTTATTGAGTAGCTTCATACAGGCCCACTACCAGTAATCAATCAATCTGTCTAGATGTTTCTTGACTATGGTGGATTCGCAATGAAGCAGTAAACCCGGGGTCTTTTCGAATGTCATATGGCTTATGGCTAATTCCCCGAAGTTATCAGATCGAACGTCCGAATTGCCGAAATTCCATAGCATCGATGTACTACAATTTTGAAAAGCCATTAGATCGAGCGTCCGTTTCGCCAAAAAGCCATCGTCGATCGATGCCATCGATCGACGTTGATCGATTGTTGTGGTAGGTTTGGCTGATCGAAGAAAAAAGTAGAAACTATCGATCGACGTCGACTAATCCATTCTACCATCGATCGATCGATTGGTGTGGTAACACCTTTAAGGAGAAGAACGGACAAGTAACTCCATACCTAGAAACTCTTTTCAAATTTAAGTTTCTCATCATTTGATATACATTAATTGACTTCAATGTGAGGATGATGCACCTAGAATAACACTACTAAGTATTTTATTTATTATTTATTTATGAATACTTTATTGTACACCAAATAAAACACACATACAGAAAATCTTAAACTAAAAAACATACAATTGGCAGCCTTATTGCATTCCGCGATCACTATCAATAGAGTAGGGGTAAATTAATTCATTTGCTAAATGTACTCACATACTTACAGATATGCAACAATTGATTAATATTAATAACAATAATGGGGCAGTAACAATCGCACTTTCTACCCCCAGCCTATCAAAACAGTAATAAGCAAATACTCTTTCACGACAATAAAAGAACAAACATAAAGAAATAAAAATCTCTAAGTACTGATATTTACTCGTCTCCTTATATCTCTATCTTAACCTCGACTCAATATCTTATTGCACATGTGAATTCGAGGCTTCGTCTGAAAATCAACATTTTTTCACGACGACTTGCCTGCTCGTACTGAAGAAATAATACTATAAGACTGCATCTAACTGTTCTATATCCATTGCGGTTTTTGTTCGGGAGTTTAGTTTTTTTGGTGTTGTATACGCGGCAGTGTATTCCGTCCACTTGCAGACGTTTTGATAAGTAGTGTCTTCGGTACGAGGTAACGCTGAACGTTACAAAGTGCGAGCCTTTTGTCTAGATTAGGGGGGTGTTCCGCTGTTGCGTTTAGTCGCAATGGTTTTTATTTATTTTTAATAAAGGTGATGATTTTAACAGGTATATTTTTAGAGCTATAGAGAATAGTAATAAGTACCTACTTAATACTATTCTTGCTTCTTCGTTTCTTACTTATTATTTTTTGATGCCTGGTTTTGTCATTGGCGCTCAGTGCAGAATGTTTTGTAATAGCTTTCACGTTTTCATTAATTTTTCCTTTGATTTTTCAGATAACATTAAAATAAACCAAAATACCACGCTTTCTTTGCCTATGGTTTAGGCAGGGTATGTATGTACCAATAGTACATACTCATTTATCCCCGATAAATAAAGCTGCTAGAAACGAAAGTTAAGTTTTCCAACCACAAGTAAAATTTAAATATCGCTAGTAAACATCATGTTCACTTACAGGAATCAGCTTTATTTTATAACAGATGAAACATCCTTCAGGAAATATTGACATGATTTACGTTTTATTTTAAAATATTCCAGCTATCACTTGATTTGGTTTAAAATCAATTTTGAACAAACAAAACAAAACTACCTCAACAAAAGTCTGTCACACGAACCGCCACACTAAAACACCCACGACAAAGACACCCACGCTAAAAACCTCTCCATCCGCCCTACGCCACAGCGGAACCCCTCACTAACCGGAGGGCGGGCGGCGCGCGCACTCCGCCGCCATTTCTATCTGCAGTCGTTCCTCGCGCGGCCACCTCGCATCATGCAATAACGAGCCCATTACATAACGCTACAAACAATCATCAACATCAGTGATCAGTGTTATATAACTAAAATAACATTACCACACGGGAAAAATAAAGTGCTAGTGCGATAATCGAACAGTGTTGAAATAACAGGACGCTCACTTTTACCAGGTACGATACTCTCTATGTACGTTTTCGTACACACGCTACGTTTAGACATATACTTAGTTTAATATTTACTGTAGTATTTTTTTTGTGTTAACGGTTCTTTTGTTGGTATTTTTAGGGGTGATACTGTTATTTTTGAGACTAAGTTTTATTTTTTATGGGTTCTCACAGTTCAATGTTTGGTTTATCGATTTATTCTAAGAAATGGTGTTAGTTTTACCGCTTTCATGTTTTTTTAACTGTTTGTTATATTAATTGAAGGTTTTTAGTGAAAAAAAAATGATACTCATTCGTATATTTTGTGTGAAATAAGTTTAGAATGAGACATAATGAATGAAAATATTTTTTTATTGAGGTTAGGTTATTTGTCTACCTATAAATTGAAGGAAACTCCGTATAATTCTTAGTAACAGTACTGAATTACAGTTAAAACGGCACATTAGTGTATTTCCCAATCAACTTGAATAACCATGCTCTCAAGGAGGTATTGACCCCGCATTTTTCGATAGCGTACCTAACTACCTTCGTAGTAACTATAACACTTTGTTGTGTAGGTACTTGTTTCGTAATTATTATGTCTTTATGTTTAAAATATAAGGTTTTAAGTTTGGTAATAGTATCGTGAGAGACAAAATTTAAGTACGAATAATGAGATTTGCATGTATTTTAAGTTTAATTAATAAAATTACTACATTTTATCTCGCGTTCAGTACGTCACTTTTCGTTTGAATTTTTGATGAAATTTGTGTTAAATAGCCATTTTCAAACGTTGTTCTTTGGTACCGAATTAACAATTCCACGTAACTATATAGATAAAAAAAAAATAAGAGGTGAAAGTTGCAGTGGTCATCACAGACTAGATTAAGATAAATGGTATCATAATAATCAATCACCAATACTTTTTAGCTAAAAATCTAGGGATAAACTCCTTACAACAAAGAAAAAAACGCCGTCAGTGACCCTAGGTTTTGTTCAACATCGATGTTGAAAGCTCTACGCCCATGCAAATAAGGTGTACATCATGTAAAAATATGATAAGAGAGTTTTTGCGCCATTTAGGGATGCCCCAGAACGGAGTGAATTTTTTCTAGGATGCCTTTGTCCATAACACGGCTAAAATAGCTAGCTGCGAACCACTTGCCTAGATGACTGATCCTAGATTGGACAAAGCAAAACCTACATACAGTACTATAATGAAAGGTGGTTGGATGCCCACTAAAGGGATACCTGCTCAATTCTGTGAGTGCACACTTAACCTTTGTCAACTACTATTCGAGTGTACGTATTCTATTTATTTTGTTGATTTTCTCTGCTGGCCAAAATCTTGCCATAACCATGCTGTGGACCAGCACACTGGTAACGTTTGGGACGATTTATTTTTAGCTGATTAATTTTACAGCAGCAGCTTATCAATCTAGCTCGTGTCACCATCATCGTAGTATATTTCGACTAATCATTAACAACACAACAAAAAGCAGCCAAACTAAAGTGGGACTGGGCCGGCCACGTCTGCCGTATGTCGAACGGTTCATGGGCTAAAGCAACCACAATGTGGGTCCCAGAAAATGCCCGACGACATCGCGGGAGACCCAGGCGAAGATGGCGGGACGAGCTTGACGCCTATCGGCAAGATTGGTCCACACTTGCCCAAAGCCGGGAGGAATGGAAGGAAGAAAGGGAGGCCTTTGCCCTGCAGTGGTACACAATTGGCTAAAATATAAATACATATATATTTGTGATAGACTTCATTGGTTCTTGACATAATATTCTTAAGCTTTTCGTCTCTTTCCCGTGGCGGTAGACAGAAACTACTGAACCTGTTCTGCTATGATCCTTAGGTACATACTCTTTTTGCTTTAGTTTCGTTTCAATTTTCTTTTTATTCTTTGTTGTATATGTCACCTGATAATTGCAATATCCGAAAGATTATAAAATATCTTGAGAGATTGTAAACTCTTGATAAATTGTCAACTGAACATTTGGAATCCTTTTGTACGCATCAAAGTCCTCCTATACCTCTTGAAGTAATTCCGAGAAATTGTGAACCGACATAAACTGAAGACATGTTGGCGACCAATCAGTGTACGGTTCTACAATTTTTGGATTTTCTTGCCTAGCTAAGTAGCGGAGCATTGGGCACAGGGAGCGTTAGACTCCCCGATACGGATAGGTTAGGTACGAATGGTATGTCATGCCATTCATGTTAGGTTCCTTTAAACCTGCAGACAGAAATAGGAGCTCCTTGCAGCGGGGCTCCGTCGTCGAGGTTAAAATGTTGAAATTGTAACGTTTAGTTACTTGCTATTTCACAATTTCTCGGAATGACTTCGAGAGATTACAGACTACTTATCAAACTTTGATGCGTAAATGTTCAGTTGACAATTTATTGAGAGTTTACAATCTCTCAAGATATTTTATAATATCACGGAGTTTGCCATTTTCCGGTGACATAAACAATAAGTTAAGGTTTTGTAACAATCTTTATCATGATCGTTGCTTCTGAACACACTGGTGTCCCATCTGTTGGAGTGTCACCTGCACCCGAGATGTTCTGATGCCCCTGACGCCGATATTAACTTGACCACTAACCGTGCCCAAGTATGTAAATGTACCATTGACCCGAAAATAAGTCCTTTTCTTTTTTGTGCAGTATTACCTTGTCTAGTCTGGGCAGGTTCGACATTGCGGGAGGGGTACCCAATTAATGCAGGCCTGTACCTTAACGAACCAATTATCTAGAATTCGGCTGGGCAATAAGATTGCTTGAAACAGTCCGCTAGGGGTTACATGGACCGCGTTGACGTGAATAGGGCAATAATTGTATTTGGGGTCTGGGTCAAGCTGACGGTCGAGTCTTGGTCGATCTTAAATGGATTACAGATTCGAGAAAGATTACATTTAGGTTCAATTTAAGATAACGAATCAATAGCAGTTTACTGCAAGCATGAAATGTTGAATCTTGAAATGATTACCGGGAATCTTGCGGTTAGCTCAATTGCTTGCGGTGTCCGGGTATACATAAGTATGTTTTCTTATGTTCAGTGTCTACTATAACTACAAACTAAAACTAGATTGTAGTAGGGGTTGTCATAATTATAAGTTGTAACACATGCACTACAAAAAAGCCCTTATTAGTTAAGTAAGAGATTGCAGACGTGGGTCGGTCACTATAAAACTAATCTGGCTAAATGGGGCATCCACCATCTCCCTTCAAAGGACATGCGTCATATCCTTCGTTGCCCGATGTGCAACCAAGCGACCTGCACCTTCAAGGTTTTAAACGAGGCCAATGATAGAGTTATACAGGTTGCTAAATACAGATAGGACGAAATTTAACTTGAGTCAATCGCCACAAAAAGAAAGAAAGAAGACGCTCTTATTAGTCCTCAAAATTAGACCTCAAATACAACAAAAACTATTTGTTCAATCCGAAGATCAAACCTTCAACTTTACTTGAAAAGCCAATCTTAAAATTACACCTAGATAAAAAATATGCATCTGAAATCTATTGTGTTTAATCTCGTTATTAATTGCCTTTTAAAGCCATGGCGGGCGATACAGGCTATTAAAGCCACAGTGTGCCACGGTTTTGTAGCGCAGCATAAAGATATTTAATGAGGTGTCAGTCACTGCGAGCACCCGCCTCTCCCACTTCTGATGTATTGAACCTGTGGTTTATGCAGGGTGTTCTTATAATTATGCGTGGTCGTATTTAAGGGTGATATTCTATATCAGAGGGTCAATTATTCTATTTTTTAAGCAACGTTCGCATTTTTTCATTCAAAAATGTGGGAAAGTAAGAGATGTTTATAACCGATTTAAAAAAAGGAGGAGGTTCTCAATTCAACTTAATGTGTTTTTGTTTTGAGCCGATTGTCAACCGATTTCGATGATTGTTTTTTTATTTGGAAGAGTATTTTTTCGGACTAATCCCATTTCAATTTGGGGAAGATCTGATGAAGAACTTCGGAGATAGGCAACGGAACTCTTCAATAAATGATAGCAAATCTCCCGGGATTGCTGAAAGCGCATGTCTGTTTATTGTTTGCACCAGTTCATAACATAACATCACGCCGCACCGGTACGCTGAGAAGGGGTACACAGAACTCTGGTTTATCTGTGTACCCCTTAACTTAAAATCAATAAACTCTACCAAAGTGACATATTGTTAGGTTTATCCCAAAGCAAAGTAGATATTTAACTATTAGCTGGTCTGGCCTTGGACTGCGAAGGCTCATAAAGTAACTTCTTAATAGCAAATATCGCTGCCACTCACTATAGAAATAATGTCAATTTAGTTGTGTTGTGGGGTATCACCACTAGAAAGTGAAAATTAAAAACTTGATTGCAACCAAAAACACCGACTTACGAAATAAAACTTATTTTATACTATGTAGTGTTTTATTTGGAAGACGGGTTGTATTTTTTTTTGTAAAAAGGACTTTTTGACAGATGATGCGAATGCGAAAGGTACTTAAAATTTATTAGATAAAACCATGAACGCTTAGTTGGAAACTGTAAAGTTAGAAATAGCCTAGATTATCGGTAGCTCGTTGCTAAACAATAACTCCCGCACGGGTCGATCTTCAAGGTTAAGCAATGCTTGCCGAGGTTGGACTGTGTATGGGTGACCATCTTAACATATCGAGACTCCTCCGTGCTTCAGAAAGCACGTTAGGCCGTTGGTCCCAGCTGTCATTTGTAGATCTTTGGCAGTCGTTACGAATTGTCAGAAGCCAGAAAATCTGATACCAGTCTTACCAAGGAGTACCGTGTTTCCCAGTTAATGGGCTTTGGAGCTCTGGTAGGCGGCCGCTCCACGTAAAATACTGGTATTCATAGTTTGGAAAAGGCAGATAATGATGATCGGTATTGCTTTAATTATAGCTTTATCTTAGGTATTTTAATGTGTGAAGGTTCTTCAATCGATGTAGCTGTACTAAGTCCATGACGCATCAGGTTAGCTAGCCTACACTAAAAGACAAAGACAGCCTGACGAAGTATGACTAACATCAGAAACCCCCAATATAATCCCAAAGCCTTTTCCTTTCTTCAAAAAAGAAAGGTATTGTCTTACTAAAAGTAATTTAGGAGGAAAACTGATGCAAGCGAAAGGGATAGAAGGTACCCTTGTATGGCTTTATAAAGGGGAGGGAGGATTAGCGGGGATCAGAGGGGCAATACCACGTAACTCGTGTTACTGACTTACTTATTCACGGTTGTTTACAGAGTATCAGACTGTAGTAGTACACTGCGCTGATGAAAAGGGATGTTGTTTGTTTTTGTAGTCGGTGATGTCTTTTAACTGTTTTGTTTGCTATCGATCAAGCTGTGTGCACCGATGGGGACTTCTATCAGCAAATATGACGAACTTGCATATAAACTTTTATCTAATACCCTTAAACGAGCAATTCTTGTATATATGTATATATATAATCTGAATCTCGAAAACGGCTCGAACGATTTTCATGAAATTTAGTATGCAGGGGGTTTCGGGGGCGATAAATCGATCTAGCTAGGTTTCATTTTTAGAAAATGATAAACATTAAAAAAACTAAGCAAAGCTCGGTCATCCAGGTACTATAGTTAAAGTTTATTTACAGTGGTAGTACGTAGGTAGTTGAACTTAATGCAACGAGACATTCTCTACTAGTCAAAATAGTGGAAACATGAAGACCTGTGCAATCGGCACGTCGTTTTCGTTTTACCTACAGTCGATGTATATATTATATTTTAGCCAATTGTGTCCCACTGCGGGGCAAAGGCCTCCCTTTCTTCCTTCCATTCCTCCCGGCTTTGGGCAAGTGTGGACCAATCTTGCCGATAGGCGTCAAGCTCGTCCCGCCATCTTCGCCTGGGTCTCCCGCGATGTCGTCGGGCATTTTCTGGGACCCACGTTGTGGTTGCTTCAGCCCATGAACCGTTCGACATACGGCAGACGTGGCCGGCCCAGTCCCACTTTAGTTTGGCTGCTTTTTATGTGACGTCGGCGATTTTTGTTTTGGATGTATGACGATCAGTTAAATCTTCCTGTCTTAATTTTCATAGGCCCAGACCCTGGGTTTTAGACAAAAGCTGACCTGGATCAGCCATTGTCTTAAACACCCATGTGATCCTAGTTCATTATCTCTGACTGGATTGTGTGAGTCGTATAATTCATTAAGAATCCCTTAAGTTATTCGCCTGTTGATTTTTCCTTCACCGGGGATGAAAGGAAACCTTCATAAGTACTGACAGACATCAGCAAGATTGTCGATGGCCATAATTGATCGACTTGAATACGTCGAGGTATAAATAAGTGCTTGTTTGTAGAAGGTCTGTGGCAGCTCTGATCTTAGAAATAATATTGAATCAATAGAAAGTTACACTATCACTGAGTGAGCTTTTTAGTAAGATGGGCCATAAGAGCAAAACCGCGGCAAAAAGTTAGTTGTAGGTACCCAGAGTTGCAGAGCCTGCAGAGTTGTAAGTAATTTGTTCGAAAGAACACCGCGCAAACGCAAAAGGGCTTTAGGAGGAATACTGATGGGTTTTAATCAGTAAGAATTTGACACTCCCTTCCGCACCGTCCAGAGCGAGAAAAGGTACTCATAACTTCTAAGTATATCCCACATACTGCAGTCCATTCGAAATTTCCCTTTAAAAGTTTAAACCTTACATTGTCACCTCTTCCCGGAGCACGAACCGTGAAATCCTATGTAATTTAAATGAGGTCAGGATTGGACGCGAAGATGTCGCGACGAGGTGCCCGCGAAGCCTAAAATAAACCCCCGGAATATATTAACTGAGCCAGACTGTTACGTAGTCTGTGGACTGAATAACTGAGACTTTGTTAACCTTAATATACCTACCTAGTGGTTCAGGGTTACATCAACACTAATACTGTAAATGTGAAAGTTACTCTGTCTGTCTACATACATTTTTTACCTTAATAAAGCGCAGGCCACACTGCCAGCTAGCGAGCGAGCGATCGAGCCGGGCGAGCATCGTTTCACCTCTTTTCAAACTTCGGTTCACACCCCAAACTATAGGGATAACCTACGTCAGCGATACAAACGATGCGAAGGAAATATCCGAAGATGCCAGCGATGCTATTCGTTCACCTCGTTAGCGTAGCTAAGCTCTGTAGTTTGTGGTGTGAACCGAAGTATGAAAAGAGGTGAAACGATGCACGCTCGGCTCGCAGCTCGCCTGCCTGCTCGCTCGCCCGTCCGTCCGTAGTTTTCGGTGTGAATCCACATAGTTTAGCTCGTCAAAGCGTCGCTTAACTTACATAGTTTCCCTATCCTCTTAAAGGTTGATCGTAATTGGATCAAACTTTGCACACAGGTCGACCATGTCCTAGAACAGGATATCAGATACTTTTTGTCTCGGGAGTATGTTTCCTAGGGATAGTTTTCGACTTACACTCGGGTGAAGAAGTGAGAGAGAAGTTAGGGTTTTCTTCTTCAGTTATCTTATCTTGATCCACCTGTACTTGGTAGTCAAAATCTCTAAGTATCACGAGATGGTCTGTTATCTACTGTCATTGGCTCATATAGTACATAAACATGGAATTATAATGTGATGCACGGTTGGCGCAGTGGTTGATTGCTTGACTGCTGCGCTGCGTGTCGCGGGTTCGAAGCCCGCACGGAAGAAATATTAGTATGGCCTATAGATAGTTGTTCTGGGATTGGCTGTTTGTTTATGTGAATTTGTATGTTTGTAAACGCACCCACGATACAGGAGAAATTCCTAGTGTGGGGCAACGTTAAAAAAAAAGAGAACATAAAGAAAATGTCAGTAGAGTTCGTTAGAACTGAAAGTCTCTGCAAAAATATCAAAATGATTATCCTACAGTAGCCTTACAGTTACAAACCCAAAAAAAAAAAAAAACTTCAAGGCCCCCTTAAAACCTTAGCACAAAACCCAGATTACAATCAGACCCACTTAAACTAGCTCGCCTACTACTTAAAAAGTTTAATAAATAAATAAACCCTAATTTTGATAAACTGTGCTGTGGCCTTCCAGCAACACTAAACACTTAGGTACTTCGTACTACCATTAAAAGTAAGCCTAAAATATAGCCATAAATTAGGGTAGGCTAGACCAGTCCAGCCCAGCTACGGGTTTAATAGGTACGGGTATAGGTAGGTAGTTTAGGTGGAGACTATAAAGTTTTGTACAGTGGCGTAGATTTTAGAGGCTACCGGACAAACAGAAAATATTGTCATATTTTGCGTGACGGAAAATGATAAAGAGTTTACGTACATTGTTTGAAATTTATTAGTAACTAGCTCTCGCCCGCAGCTCCGCCCGCGTTAATGTTGAAAATTATCCCAAGGGAACATACTCCCGGAATAAAAACCTATCCAATGTCCCTTCCCGGGACTCAAACAATCGCTATACCAAATTTCATCTAAATTGGTCCCGCCGTTTGCGCGTGAAGAAGTAACAAACATACACACACAAACTAAAAAACTTTCGCCTTTATATTATTAGTGTGATAAGTGTGATATGATTGTTCTCGGGTTTGGTTTCTTTTTGGAGCAGATGGATAATAATTATAATATCTAATAATATCTTTTTTTTTTTTTT